>JAFFZR010018335.1:0-12920 GCA_018397195.1 Lethrus apterus | reverse complement strand
TTAGTAATTTTTAACTGAACATAACAAACGACTTTAGTGCAATGTGACCCGTCAGCTATGAACTTAGTTTGTTCATAGTAAAATAATATCATTTATTGTATTAATTATAAATGATATAAATAAATAAATAAATATAAGAATGAATCAAGACAAAATTTGTGTTATTGACGAGTTTTTTTTTGCATTATTCTACAGTTGCTTTTTCAGTTTTTCCAGTTCGTGTTTTAAATTTAACTTCACTGTACAAGGGTACGATTTCCTCAAAATAATTGGGGATACAGTTTCTTTTATTTCCAGCTAAAATCGTAAATGACCACACAGATCGTAATGCGCATGACTGCACTTCTTACACAACCTCGCGAGCAGGTGTTAGAAGTGTGCACTTATTTGCACGTACCAAACAAATTTGGTGTAATACACTAGTTACACTACAGTGTAACAAACGCATAACCCCATAAAAGTGTACACCAGTTCAGGATACCAAACAGACCTATGTAGCCAACAATAAAAAAAACATAAAATCTCTAGCGATTTTCTACTATACGTACATTCTATTACGTGGTAAAGCGTAAAAGCGGTTTTGAAACAACTTTTTAAGCCAGTTCATCCACAGTATAGACTGGTATAGACAGAATTCTCTCTATACTGTGGTTCATCTAGCCTTAGCGGTAATGTCACAGTATATCTATCAATATCTATACTGTGGTAATGTGGTATCACTATATGGTTGCAGCCTAGTAAGAGAGCGGTACGAAAAACGTTAAATGACGTAATACCTCACGCAAACGAAAGTAAAAACGGAAGGGTATTTCTTTTGAGGATGAAGTAAACACATCCGTTGTTGAAATCATAGTTCAAAGCTGGTCACAGTAATTGACATATACCCACAGGGCCACAGGACATACTGCTTTTGTCCCGGTATGAACATGACGTCATAAAAATTGCAGTCTAAAATAACTGTCTGTCAATTGCTTCATACCGTTCGATAGTTGAAATTGCTTTATATCAACGAGAAAAAATACATTATATAACCTAAAAATTATTTACTGATGTATAAATAAAAGGTAATGGCATTATTTCAATTTTTGTGGCTTCGCCGTTTAATAAGACGTTATACTAAACCCATACCCGAACCAATAGCAGATCAATGGAAAAAAAGATTAGCATTTGCTTATGCCTTATTTGCATGGAATGCATTCGGTTTAGTTTGTTACATGATTTACACTGGAAAAGCCGATTGGGCCCATTACTACGGTTTAAAGAGTGATGAAGAGGCACGCATGACTCCTGGTAACATAAGTAAATAAGCTTAAAAAATAAAGTATTTTATTATAATTCATTATTAGCTCAATATTGGACAAAAACACTAGGTATTAAAGATGCAACAGTCTACAGAATATCAGGCTTTAAAGTCAAGAAATATGAAATACATAATGATTTTGATGAAAACAAATTAAATACAGAGGAAACTGCAACCGATCAAACAGGAGAGATACTTCAGTGCAATGTTGTCACTTAACAATAAAATACTTTCAATCACAATTTTGTTAGATCATTAGTTGTATAATTTTAAATATATTCGTTTTTGGTAGGAACTGATTATTTATCTTCCGGTCACAGCCCTTGAACCATTGTGATGTACTTTGAATTTTTCCATTTCGACCAACAAAGCTGATCTAAAAAAGATGAAATGGATAATTGTCTTATTTTTAACTCAAAACGAAATGGGATATGCACCTGTAATATTCATATTTCATCACTATGTTTTGCAGATCTTGTTTGTATAACCTAGTTAACATTGCGTTGTAGCAGTCCAACTCATTTAAACGAAACATGTCCCAGCGTAACTTGTAGTCTAAGTCATTACTTGCTGTAACATAACAAGACATGACAATGACCAATTTAATGATTACGTACCTCTGAAATACACTATCAGCCATGGAGGGATTTCCTCGTTCAAATATGGATTAGCCGGAACTAAAACACTGTGTGGTTGATAATGTGTCTGTCCAGGTGGGTTAAAATATCGTACTTCTGGTTGGTAATTATAGCAAGGCACCAAACAAGGATGTTCATATTGAGCTTGCTGTGTTATGTGACTGGAAACATGATTTTTGAACATACACATTTTTGGCTGTTCAATGCTTACTTCACATAATATACACCATATTGAGGAGAATGTATACACTGCCAACCTGTTGGTAAACCTTCTCTTTCTAATGGATGGGACCAATGTGTAGTTTTCGTATTGTGATCTACATAATATTTACGTCCACGTAATGTATAATCAACAGACCATCCAGGTGGTAAAGGTAATTCCTCAGACTGATCTAAAAGATAAAAAATACAGATCCAAAATAGAAAATTTCGTTAAGTACCTTGTTGAGTATTATCGTTTTGGCCTGGGCTATGCCTTAAGTGATGTCCAAGTGTTTCACCATATGTCATTCCTTGATAATGACGACGATAACGATCAGAATTTGTGTTGCTGTAAATAGGTGTTGTATCCTGAATTCGATTAACACTTTCTGATGTATTTTGATAAATAGGAGATTGGGCTCTATTATAGTTAGTGTCTCGGTAATTCAATTGATTGTTCTCTTGTGCAGTCAGTGGATAAATTTGATCTATTTCTACGTAATTTGCATTATTCTGTAATTAGTTAAAATTTATTATAAACTTTAATAAGTTAAATTACATACTGATGAATTATCTGTGCCTAGATTGTACGAAGGTCCAACATGTTGATTGAAGTAAATGTGTTGGTTGTTGATGCCTTGATTGACAGAGCAAGAGTTGTTATCTACGTTCGTGACAGATAAGTTAGCAAATCTAAAATAAGTAATTTTATTTTTGCTAACTTGTCAAATTATTTACCTCGTAGCCAAGTCAGGAACTGAAGAACTTGGAGTGTATTTACCTTCATGGGCTCCTAAGCCCACGTCACTAATTGTTGTTTTTTGATTACCAAACTTTTGAACTGTTATACTTGGTAATGAGTTGCTGTTAACAACAGTGTTCAATGGGGGTAACGATGATCTACTTTGTTGTGATAACCTTCTTTTCGGTTCGGTGGTCCAAACATTTATAACTGAAACAAAAGATCATGACGGGAAGACAATACACAGTGAAAAACGTACTGGGCATTTCTGGCGGTGTGTCTTTTTTTACATATTTCCCTACGACACCTTCCTTGATGCTCCTTTCCTTATTTTTCCTCGATATCATTTTGCATTTGTAATCAAACTGGCGGATGTCAAAGGGTTATGTTCGACCGACAAGGTCGTATAACCCAATATTAACTTTTAACAAAACTACACAAAATTTCCGATATTAAAAGCTGCCAGTGTCAACGATCTTGGAAAATGTTATGATTAAAGAACACTAGCACAATGAACTTTAATAACTTCATAGCAGGATGTGCGGGTGGTGAGTTTATTAAACTTGCTTTTTCCAATGTATTAAATTATATTTTTACAATATTAATATATTTAATTGGAATATATTTAAAAATTGCATAGAATTATAGAACCTCTTGTTTACACTTTCTTCGAATGAAATGTACAAAACATGAATCAGCGCATGCGCAACTGTAATCAAGACGTATATTTGGTTGCCTATACTGACGTTTATTTAAATTAACTCTTGCAAAGCGAATGGATCTTCAGTAAAATTTTATAGTTATTGTAATTTTGGAACGAACCCAATTTGTTTCTTAAAATAAATCTTAAATTTTAGGGGAGAGTAATTACAATACGTATTTTTAATAGGTCTGTTGAAACGATTTGAGGATTTTTTCGATCTACCACAGAGCGAATTTCAGTTACTTGAAGTTAGTCAAAAATGAAATTGAACGTTTGTATTGGTAAATGAAATCTCGAACCGTTTGGTACTGTTTACTGGACAGACCTATTACAGCACACATTTTTTTGCCAGACTTTTCACATACAGTCTGTTCACGGGAACAATTTACAATAGCTAACTTTTTTATTTAAAAATATACAAACTTGGTTAAAGTTTAAATACCTTGCAATGCGCATTTTGCGCAATAAATTATAAAACAAAAGAACATCGTGTTGCTAAGATACAAGCATAACAATTACTTTTTTAAATTCAACTCCTGTATATTTTTAAGTTGCTTGTTGTAAGGGGAGGATTACTTTTTAATTCTTATTTCATTACATTTTTTTTAACTCCTTAACTAACGATCCTAGAGAAAAATTGTCTTATAATTAATTATAACATAGGAACAGAGGAACTTAAAAATATAAAAATATGCGGGTGTTCAATTTTAGAAATAATCGTTATGCTTGTATCTTAGCAATTATATTGCGCGAAATGCACAATGCAAGGTACTTAAACTTTGTCCAGTTAAGCAAAGTTATATATCTCTAAATAAAAAGTTAGCTATTATAGAATGTTCCCGTGAACAGACTGTATAGGGCGCACATAATATCCCATTCAGTCTTTGAATTTAAAGTAGAATCCACTTTTTAATTACATTAAATTGCTCAACTTTATGTACTAATGATAAAAAAGTTTGTTGTCTTCTTGTGCTCTAGCTAATAATTATGCATTTGTCAATTTGTTTCATATTAATAACTTTTTTTCCATCATGCCCTAAGATGAAGAATTATTATTATTATTATGATTAAGTGAAGTTTCCCATAAAAACGATTACATACTTATTGCAACAATTATTTCTATGGAAAATAGTAGGTAAATATGGTTATAGGAATTTTTTGGGTTTTCTTTCACATTCCTCACAATAGATGAACACTTTGTTCAGATTCTTTGAGAGTATATTAGGATGTGGACCCCCTGCCACATCTAAATGTGTTATGTATTTTTAAAATCTTATTCATTCAAAACAAAAAATTGGGCTGCTCAGCACAAATAACTAAGTTTTGATACATAAAACTATGACACAACCCATTTCTAAGTTGCAATATAACTATCTGAATCAATTAGTCTTTGGCAAAATGCGTTTTAGGTATTTTTGGTATTGTTGTGGGTCATCCTGGTGATACCATAAAAGTAAGACAACAGACGTTCAGCACGACTATGTGGGTGGCAATGAAGAAGACTTACGTGCACGAAGGAGTTTCAGGCTTCTTTAAAGGAATGTTGTTTCCAGTGTTGGTGGTTGGCCCTGCTAGTGCCGTATTTTTTGGAGTTTACGCAAACAGTCTTCAGTATTTACAAAACGAGAAAATGACAAAACTAAAATTGGACGACCCATTATGGATGCGTAAAGTTTTTTATGCAGGTCAGTTTTATACTGATTGGTCATAGCTGCTAGTGAATGCTAGGAAAGAGGAGGCCTACACAAGTGCAGTGGTCCCTCCATAAATGACTTCCTACATACGTGCATTGTTTTGAGCCTTCTCCAGTAGCTATAACTAATCAGTATATTTATTCTTTAGTTGGTTAACTCGTATCGATAGGTTGTATTGGTGGTTTTGCAACGGTAATTGTCACATGCCCCGTGGAATTAGTTAAAACCGTTTTACAAGCAAATACAGAAGGAAAAGGAGACTGGAAAAAACAAATTGTTTTTGTGAACAGAAGTATGTGGTCTTGTTTGAAAGGCATTTATAGGCAAGGTGGTGTAATAGGATTATACAGGGGACTTGTACCAATGTTGTACAGGTAATAGTTTATTAATTTATTTATAAAAACGACAAATTAATTTTTTTAAGAGATGTACCAACGTATGGTATATATACGTTAGTATATGAAGTTCTTATGAATAATGTCTTTAAGCCGCACATGCTGAGTGATGTTGCAAAACAAATCTTTTCTGGAGGATCTGCAGGTAATATTAAATCAGCTGTCGTTACGTACAAAGTATGGAGTTGTAGGTGTTGTATCATGGGTCTTAATTATACCTTTTGATGTAGTGAAGTCACGAATACAAGCAGATAACCCAGCAAATCCTACATACAAGGGTATGTTGGATTGTTTTTACAAGTCATACAAGTCTGAAGGATTAGGCATCTTTAATAGGGGATTTTTAATCATTTGTTTGCGCGCGTTTCCGGTAAATGCAGCTACATTTGTTGGTTACGAGGCAATATTGAAATTGCTTGAAAAATCTTTTTAATTTATTGTATTTTGGACTAATAAAAGTATATGTATTTAATTACGAAATAAGAAATGAACTACTGATAATTCAGAGCTTTTTGAGAAAGAAATAGAAAACAAATCGTTAAAATCATAACGTTTATTCACGCACAGACGTGCGTACATTCACAAATTATAGCTAAGTATAGAAACTATTTTCAAAGTTATATAAATTGTATTGATCTGCCTTACACTCACATAGTTATTTATATCATATACGAAACAAAAATAATGGAAATCGCAACAGCTCACCTCATTATTTTAGAACCAAATGTTTATTTTGTTAGTGTTACAGCGTTTTGTTCTCAGATATACTAAATGAAAAATAAACGTATGTTAAAGCAGTTTTAAATTAAGAGGCTCATTTGATTCTAAAATTAATAGCACAGTGAGGCAAGACTATTATACTAAAACTTATAGTTACATATCGAGAAAACAATAGAAATTTAACAATATATTTTTTATATATCTACAAGTTTCATAGTTATTTAGGTATATATTACATAAGTTCTAATCAGGGATAGGTAATTACATACCCTTATACATTATTATTATTATAATAGCAAAAGTTATGCACATCAGTATTCATAGAGCTGCAACAAAGAAATTATCGTCATATATTTATATCACCCAACTTACTATACTAAAACAAAAAAAAATAAATATGAACACATATCACAACAAGGCGGACCTAGAAAATACAAGCCACAAGACAAAGCCAAGAGCTGGAGAAGTTATTGCTATTATGTTTACTTTGGTTACCTATTTTATACTTTAACTGAGTGTGACCTGATGTACATAAGAATTAAAATCAAAAATTACTACTTACTAACAAACAAAATTAATTCAAAAGGAATATGTGGGCAGTTAATGAATCATCGATTTGTAATATTTACATTGATGTAATTTTACATGCACATTTCAATTCCTAACAAGTGTAAGAAATTATCAATAGATACAAATTTTACAAACAGCGACTTAAATTCCAGTTTTTTAAGATTGTTTTATTAATCAATTAATGAAAGTACTTAATCTGCATTGCCATATAAAAATTATAGGCACAGGAAATTATCAAAATTGATTCACATTTAAATAATCCACTTTATTACACACGGTACTTAATTAAGGTTTTTGTAATGTTAGTTGACAATTTAATATAAAAAAACTATGATATTTTGATAACTGCTTTATTTTCCATTTAAAAATATAACGTGACGAAAAACCCGTTACAATAAGATATAATTTTTAAACAAACAAAACTTGGCATATTTATTTATATTTTATACTATGTATGTATATATATATATCGAAACGATGTGGTCATCACACACACATCATGAAATGCAGACCAGCTCTATGAATACAGGCGATTATTTCCAGGTCATGGCTAGAAATTGAGCTTGTCATGCACAACATTACACGAGTCCTTAATTTTCTATCTAAAACACAATTTGCTATACTTTTTATTCTTTAATTTCCTTATGTAAAGCTTGTCTAGGTGAACATAATAGTGCTCTAAAAATGTTACTTTAAGTGTAGTGGCACCATCATATAGAAAAGTCTACGGCTGTATAAGTTGTATTTGCGCACCGCACAACAATGCCTCATACACAAACATTTGCTGTTCAAATTCATAAAAAGCAAGGTACTGACGTGATTTTATTAACTTAATTTCATTTTTAAAACAATACCTTTTTCTTTATTGTTTTATTAATCTATGCAAATAATTATAAAGTTAAATAACTTACGACATTAATATTTGGATAGTTCTACAATATTAATTCTTGTCTACTTAGTATTACAACTACAAGGATATTTCATTTGATTTCAAATTGGTTAAACCAAAAATAAGCAACAATTATGCTTAAATGAAATTGAAATTGTAATAAACTACAATGTGAAATATTATTTCCCAGAATGTATATATTAAATAGCAAATAAAATTACAATGAAGTAGAGGTTCAGTTTCGCACATGTAAACATAAAACTAAAATTTCACCATACGAATCAACAATCCGAAATAAAAAGTTCAAATAAGCTTTAAGTAATTTCAATTATACAGCAGTCTCACAAGTTATACAGCCATCTCTGTACACAGACAACGTATGTTCTGTTGATCTATCCTTTTGCACTCGCTCTTACTTTCATACAGCCATTCATAACAATGTGCAAATAGCACATATAAAAAATGTGGTTGAAATTGTGTTTGAAAAAAGATTGGATATATAAGAATGTCACATGCCTGGCCTATGTGTTTATTCTCATCTAACAATCTACAGCTATACATAAACGAGAAAATAAGTGTATTCACATCTTTAGTCCCTTAAATTATACAATGGTAGCTTTCTATGTTAAATCTACATTATTAATATTTCAAAAGATCAAAGTCAAAGAAATCATTAAATTAACGTCTTAATGTTTTAATGTCTGGCAAATGAAATGGAAATGACAATAGGCAGTAAAAGCTCAACATTATGTTGATTTTTACTTGTTTAATTAAAGTTTTAATCTTGAAACCAATTGAGCTTTATCACTTACTTCCTTTCCAACCAATGTAAAAGATAAATACCACCTTATGTTATACTTACTCTACATTTTAACTACATCACATCAGATCATTCATTTCCAACATAATCTAAAACACAACAAATAGTGCTTTCATCTAATTTGGAATTACTATATAGTGCATAACAAATATTTGGTGAGTTTTTAGTTCTTTTGGTCGGTTCTTACATTGGCAAAGGTAGGTACCTAAAAGTCAATATTATGGCCGAATTGTTTAATTTTCTTTTGGACGTAACGGTCGAAAACCATTATGGGCCTCGCCGAATGTATTGTACCGTTTAGGTCCTTCACAATTCTAAAAAAGTACAATTGGAAAAAAACTAGTCGACCCATTTAAAATCGGAGTTATTTGAAAATTATTAAATTTTTTAGCTTCATTTTAATTGTGGATAATGTAAAAGTTTTCAATATGTCTACTATCTCAACATTGGCACATTTTTATATTCAGTTTATTCAAATAACTCGGATATGTGACAATGACAATATTAGTAGTGTTAAGAAATAAACAAAAATAAAAACAAACTTAACAAAAACATAAAATAATTTATTGTTTACAATAATGAACAGCAAATGCAATAAAAAAACACCCTACAATTTTCTTTACACGAAAAAATAACAAAGGTTAAACCTACTCGAGCAGTAGTAGAAATGAACTTTTTATTTTAGTGGAGCAGTCGGAGAGGGAAAGGCCAACCATAGTCCAAACACAATACCATAACCACGAGGCTTAGCTATTTACAGATGACCAGTTATACTATAGCACACGTTTAACATAGTCTGTCGTCACAGCTACAACACCATAGATAGAGACTGTTAGTAGACATTCAAATAAATTTTAAATTTTATACTCTATCATAAATCGACATTATGTTTATATCATTTCTCATACATCATCACATCATATCGCTTAAATTATATATTATTGTACAAAAACCTATCTGTAGGTAAAAATTAAGACAGCAAAATACACAATTTTGCTTAATTAATCTCGTAAAAAAACTATATAAATGAACTCTACTCTATGTTTAAAAGTAATAAATATCTTGCCATGCGCAATAATTCACAAAAATAGTATTGATAAATAAATGTACAATTTAAGCAAAGTATGTGGTGGTGATGATGCTGTTGCATCATTTCCCTTATTTGTTTTCTTGTTTGCATCGATTACTTACCATCGCACGGCTATACGGAGATGGGATGTGTTAGGCAGCAATATCACTTCTTGCTGGGAGGGCTGTTGTGCGATGCTATCATTTTTTTGTTGTGATTCAGCTCGAGTTCACCTAGCCGTTTCCATAATTCATCTCTTTCTTTTTCACGCTTTTTTTCTCTGTAAATTAAAAATACCTATATGTTTTGGTAAACTCAAAAATTAATATTAAATAAATATTAAATATAAATATTGTTTGAAAAAACTTGTAACTGCCTGTAGAAGTAAACACTTCAACAGAGAGTTTTCTAGATTAATGGATCTGCACATAAGTGCAAGTAAGAATCTACAAAAATAGAAACCTTACAATCTATACCTGCCAACAAAAACTTACTTTTGCCTTTCGGCTTTATAACTAGCGGTGAGTTCATCGAAAAGTTTGGAGTTCATTTCCATAAATGTTTTGAGAACGTTGTATACCAACGCGACTATTGTCTGATTCCAGTGTTCCTTCGAAATGCGATACAGTGCAGGAAACATGATTGGCATGATTACATGGTTGTTTTCCTCCATCAACGACATTATGTATTCGTTGTTCCAGAAATAAAGTGCCCTTTCCGCTACCTGTTAACAAAAACTTAATAAAATTCCATAATTAACAATACGTTAATCGTAGACTTCCGCCGCCGTGTGTTTGGGTTGGAAATTCATCGGGGTTGGCTTTAAACTGAATGAATCATTATCATAAAATCATTCAAAAGGCCACTGTTGTTCGATTGCAATTAAGAACTAACTTCAGCCAAAATCAATCAATCAATCAATAAAACTTTAGGTAAAAATATTTCATTCAATTATTTCTATATCATTTTTTGTATGTTTGGCCTAAATATATTTTATGAATGATACTTACTTGAAAGTGTGGACTTGAGACACATTTTGCTATTTGTCTGAAGAGCGGTTCTTGAATACGAGTGAACTGCGATGGTTCTATCACATCCAACACCTCTTCAATTTCACCGAGGAACATTACTTCCTTTTGACTGCACGTCTTCGGCCAGTATTTGAGAAGCCCGCGCACCACCGGCTCCGTCAGGTTGGGGTCCTTCTCGAGGAACTGAACCACACAGTAGGCGAGCTGTGCATGGTACAGCGACAGGCACTTGACCTTGTGCAAGGGGATTAGCACCTTGACAAGGAACTGCTTGTGTTCGGCCTTTAACGGTAATGCGAAACCATTTATTATCGATCCTAGGATTTCCAACAGTTCGCCGACTCCATTGAAGTGTTCAGTCTCGTACACGAACCTATAAATCAAAAAGTTGACTTAAAAAAAGAACTTAACGAGCCTGAATATAAAACGAAGCGGTCAGAACAACATTTGATGTGTTCTTTTGTTTCTTTGTTTGAAATTTATATATTATCACCATGGTAACCATACGATTCTGGATTCATGGAAGATTAGAAAATTTCCCGAGGGACTGAAAATTATTTGGACATTCATGGATTATTCTATCAGTTGGATTGTGTTGCGAATTAATTTTAACATTTAGTTCGATTAATATTACCTAAGAAATATGTTGTTGATCTGCTTGCGAATGAAAGCCCTCAGTCCGAGAAACTTGCCGTAGATGCGATGCAGGACAGTCTTGAGAAAGTCGCGCTCGCGCGGGTCCTCCGAGTCAAAGAGTTCCAGCAATTGTAACACGAACTTTTGGTCGATGACGCGCTTCCCGATACTCGGTTGAAAGTCGGAGCTTTCGAGGAATCGGAGGAAAAACTCGTACACGAGCTGTAAATGCGGCCAGCTCGCCTCGAGCGTCGGGTCGTCCTCCTCGGGGTCGAAATCGGGATTTTCGCTCGGCGGCAGCGTCCTGAACAGGTTATCCGAGATCATTTTGATGATCTCCGGATAGACGGGCTCGGTTAGGACGCCGCGTCCTCCCGTTATGTAATCGACGAGTTCATTGAGCGTGCATCGTTTTACCTCCTTGCCTTTGAGATCGGCCACTGGATCCATGAAATCAAACGACACGCAGCATTGACGAAGCTTGCGCATGAAAAGATCCTCCTGCTCAGCAGAAGTTACATCTGAAAACGTAAATGATTATAACTTATCAATAAAAAAATCAGTCGTTGTCCTGTCATTTTATACAACAATAGATGTAGGTAGAAGATAGATAGATATATTTCCGACTTTTCCCGTGGATTTTTCAAAAATTTTCTTTCATACAAACCCAAACCAACCCAACCCAACCGACAATCGTTGTCCTATCATTTTATACAATAATAGATGTAGGTAGAAGATAGATAGATAGATTTCTGACTTTTCCCGTGGATTTTCAAAATTTTTCTTTCATACAAACCCGGCATCCAACCCCCCCCCCCCGCTACATGTAGCAGGGTGTAACGACTAACCCAGTCGTGTCAAACTCATATATGAACATGGGCCACAATAGATAGATTTCTGACTCTTCCCGTCGATTTTTCAAAAATTTTCATTCATACAAACCTTGCCCTGACAATTATAATACGGTCTCACTGACTCGACGATCATATATTTTTCTTGCGTTGCGCGTACGCCGACCGATATTTCGACGCCTTATTGGCGGCATTTTTCCAAAGACACCGAAATAATCTTTTCAACACACCACCGATAACACAATATTTCATATTCATATAATGAAATCACTTCGCCGTGCGTGAGCCGTCCGTGTCATGAGTGACAACTGACTTTAAAAATTTGACAATTTTCGAAACCGGGCTATCTGGATCGAATTTTTTTCGCTAGAATACCTAAAACTACGCTAAAAATTTCTGACTTTTTCCGTGGATTTTCCAAAAATTTTCTTTCATACAAACCTTGTCCTGACAATTACGAACACAACAAAAAAATATTATCCAAATCCGTTGTACATTTTGCAATTGATTTTTATTATATAGAGAAAGATAGCTGACCCGACAGTCGTTGTCCTGTCATTTTATAAAGTTGATAAATTTGCTGGAAAATGCATTTGAAGCGAATATTGAAATTTTCAATTGATTTTCTCGTCTCGATTATCCCGATTTCGGCAAAAAAATG
>JAFFZR010018334.1:0-13038 GCA_018397195.1 Lethrus apterus | reverse complement strand
CAACGATATCTTAAATCGCAGACCTTTGCACACCTACAGTTTTTTATAGTTGTTAGGTCTTCGTATGTAAAGTAGAATACCGTAGAATTTATAGTCATAATTTGTCATAATCTTGTAATTATTTTTTCAGTGGCGCTATACCACGTCAGTCAACGACTATTATTTGAAATGTGGCGATAAGAATCAAATACAGAAAACAGAAATTCTATTATTTATAAATATAATGAAGATATTTTATTGTGCAAAGTTACAAATATATGTAAGACATTAAAAAAATGGCAAATTGCGGTTCAAGAGTACCCCCCCCCCAATGGTAACTTTTGAACGGCAGGAGCTATCGTTATGGGAAAAAACAGGTCGATTTTTAATTTTTAAGTACAAAATTTTGGTGTTGTCAAAAATTCAATTCCGCTTCCGGTAAAACCGGAAGTGATGTAAACTTTCTTATTTTGAATGGAACGGTATAAGGAAAGATAACGGAGAGACGAATCCAACGATACCGCACATGTGCAACTTTAGTTTGAAAAGTAACGAGATATGCAGCTATAACTTTTCTGCCATTTTCTTTATTTGTTCCTTAGTTAACCGTAAGGCAATAAACATTTTTAGAGCAAATAAAAAAAAAAAACATTAGGTAATAGACATTTACTAATCAGCTACAAAACAAATAAACAAATAAAAGCAAATCTTTATTACAATAACTGTTCGAATTCTGGCCAATTTTGCTTAAAAAAATTATTACAGAAAAATTATTGCTGCATATCTTGTTACTTACGGTTTCACCAGAAGCGGAATTGAATTTTTGAATTAAAAATCGACGTGTTTTTTCTCATAACGATAGCTCTAGCCGTTCAAAAGTTACCGGGGGGGGGGATACTTTTGGACCGTACTGTATATGGAATTGTTCATAATTTTAACTTCATTCATTAAATAATTGCAAAATATAAGCAAATAAACAAACTTTTTTTAAATTGTATTTGTGAAAGAGGTTTTGTCTATGTAAATCAGCGATTTGAACCACTGTGGATCGTCTCGATTGAACTAAACTCGAGCGTCAAATGTAACGAGATTTAGAATTTCCCAAATTTAGTACAAGTTTTGAAAAAAAAATTTTAAATATTTAAAAATTGTATATACGTTTAAATATGTGAAGATTATCATCAAATTCGAACTTTTCAATATTTTTACAGAATTACCAGAGAGTCCACCAACAATAAGCGTGGGAAGAGAACCATTGGATTACGGTCATATATTACGAGCGAATTGTTCGTCACCGCCCTCGAAGCCTCCGGCGTCTTTACGTATGACTTTGAATAACGTCACGGTACAAATCCAATCCATCGACACGCGAATCCACCTCTTTAATTTATTTTTCAGATCGGGGTAGCCGATCACACGTCGCTGCGAAAGGTGCAAGAACCAACGTGGAGCGATCTGCCGGTGGAAATGCAGTTAACGGAGTTCCACTTTAAACGAGGACGATTAATTTTGGAGTGTGTGGCGCAGGTGGCCGATATTTACAGGGAGAACGCGGTGCTGGAGCTGGACAGCGCCAGGCATCCGGTGCCCGAGCGAGGTTTGTATTTATCAATGTTACGTTCTGACAGTCTACAATGTCTACCATCTATTAATATACCCGCCAGTGGAACGAGTCATGTCGGGGTATGTGACAAATTGGTCAAAATTTCTTATAAAAAATACGCCTGAATAAAAATAACATTATTTTTGTACAAATACAATAAAAAACAAATAATTTATTGCAATTTATTTATAAATAAAAATGAAAAGTTAAATTTATTAATTATTAATGATGGATTATATTATTGAATGGACAAATTTATTTCGCTTTTTATGGAATTCTTTAGGAAACAAGTAAGGATTTCTGACTGAATTTTGTTGTCAGATGTTGTTCTCTCAACTTTCGGTCTGTGCGATGATATTGATATTCGTTGAATTTCTCCGTAATGATATCTTCACATATAACAGTGGTACATGGCTTTAGTTTTGTATACAGACAATATGCATCCTGATCTCATCAACAATTTTGTTGGAACAATAAGCGATTTGATTAAACATTGAAAATTAATAAAAATTCCGAAATGGAGGTTTTTCAGATTGGAAATTTCTTCTTTTTTGAATAGTTTTAGTTATTTTGTTTTTAATTTCCTTTTCTCGTGATTAATAAATAAATACCCCCTTTTTGGAATGTACTTTATCTCAGTTTTTTTTTGTAATTAATAATAATAATAATAATAAACATTAATTGCTATGAATTCCACAATTCCACATTGTTAGTTTTCAGATGTAAATTTACTTATTAGGTAAAAAGCAAAAATTAAAGGCAGATTAATTACTTTTTCTGCTGTAAATACTATGCATTTAGAATGCATAAAGATAGTCGAATATCCATCAAGTTTTACATTCCTAATTCATCATTTTTTGTGACGTTAGACAATGAAAGCACAACGAGATAAGCCAGATATGATTGACTGGTCTGATGTCGAAACGATAGAGATGTATAGACTGTCAGATTCGTATTTTGCACTGCGATGTAATCCATTTCGCCCGTCGCGTCGTTCACTCATTCATTTTTGTGCTTTCAGTTAGCGCAGTCGATTCAGCGAATTTTCCGACGTCTTACATAGTAATTCAGTTAATTACACTTAATTGGTTATTTTTAATTAATAGTTAAGGAACTTTGTGAGCAATTAGTACTTTTCGAGAGGTTTCATTCGCAACTGTAATTCGTTCCACTTTTTGCAATGGGAATTTTACCTATTTTGAGACAAACAAAGAGATGTTTGCATCTGTAATGTGTATCAGCTATTGTTTCAAATGACTGTATAAAGGATTGTTATATATTTTTATTATTATTAAGTTATTTATACTTGTAACTCACAGATAATAGAAAATTATTTAATATTATTAAGTATTTTCATTTTTGCTTTAATAAACTTTCTTCATTGAAAGTTTTGTTATATCGGTCAAGACTCGTCCATTACAACTAGTAAACTAACAGATGTTACTAGTCGGCGCTTCCATATAATTTAACGGCCACCTTATAAAATGCAAAAACTTGGATAAATTTAATTCGCATGTAAATTGACGTTAATATTCAGAATTACCAGCCGTGAAATTTTTTTCGTCTGACCGCTACTACCTTCTGAAAATGCCAAACATTCGTGCGATTGCGATTTAAAACGTGGCGGACACGAAAGGCGATCGTCGAAGTGAAGCGAAAATTGAAAATTTAATAAATTCGAGAGAATTTTCTCGGAAACGTTATCGCACGAATCAAGTCAATTTAACTAACTAAATAAGTGTGAAATTGTATTTACGAACCGTAAAAAACGAACGATTCATTTTATGGTAAATCTGTGAGTTACAAATAATATTGAAGATATACATGTATAAAATTTGCCAAGTAGATTAGTTTTCTAACTGACTGTTTATAGATATGTACGTTTTCAAAATGTGTCAAAAATATACCTAGAAAATTGTTAATTCAATTTAACGTGTTTTTAATTTTTTTATTAATAGAAAACGTACATATCATCAGTGTGTTATTTAATTTTTTTAGCACCGTAAAGGGAACCAGTTACTCGTTTTCTAATGATGTTCTAAAATTGTCAAGCAATTGGTTTCTTCGTTTAATGTTTGTTAATGTGAGTTTATCGACTGCACTGTGTATATTTAAAAATAAATGTTAGTCCAGAACGGCGATCAATGTTTATTGATAAAAATTGTTATACCTGTGATAATACCAATAAAAGGAAAAAAATTGACATTCATTTATTTATTTATCAGAACCAATTCAAAATTTTAATTAATGGTTTACTTTTCTTATTAAGGAAAAATGATAGGATTTTAAACAAGTTTTGAGAAAAAAAATTAATTTTCTAACTGTTTAATTCTTTTTAAACGTATTAAACGTATTTTCAGGCATTAAATGCAGTTCGATATGTAAAATAATGTTACAGAAAAAGATTACACAATTTTCGACTTTTCTGTATTATTTTCTATATTATAATTTGTAAATGAAAACATCAATCATAAATTGACACTTTATATATGTATTTTATTTACAGGTTGATTATTTTTGTGTCAAAATTGACGTTTTTGTCATACGTCATAATTTAACGATAGAAACTTAAATACGACAAACAAGAACTACGATTATACTTTTCATTGTTTAACGGATTAGGCGTTTAATGGATTAGGCGTTTTAATGAATTAGGTGTTTAATGGAAAAAGACGTCATACGGATTAGGCGCTTATGGATTAGGCGTTTAATGGATTATGCTTTTAATGGATTAGGCGTATTCACGGACTACTAGTATAAATATAAAAGCAAACAGTATTCTTAATGTTATATGTATATTTATAAAAGGAAAAATTTTCAATTACATTAACAAATGGTGCCCGAAAGGATCATAAAAGTTTCCTTTATGAGACAAAAGTCGTTACACTTATGCTGTTGTTAAAATAAAATGAAAAACTATCGTTAGAATATCTTGTTTTTCTGTAACTCTAACCCAACTCAACCCACATCATATCCTCGATAGAAATCCCAATGCAATATGCGTTTCTCGATATCAGTCGGTGATAGGTCTCCCTTGGGCTGCGACATCGACGGTAGTCCTGTCCGTATTGCCACAGTTGTAACGTGATTGAGTTTCCAAGTTCGATACGTTGCGGTAATCCCCTAATACTTGGGGATTAAAGTCTTTCACGATTTCTTTTCGTGTGACTGCATGTAAGTTTTTAATTCGAAACGGGGCAAAAGGGTAGCGGACCTCTTATAAAACGAAGCGATGCACGTCGCCATGAAAAACGACATGTAATCTAATTGCATTAAGCAATTCCCTAGACTCCGAAGCAGACACGAAAGTGTACACACCCTAATTAAATGGAGTGATAACAGCAATTATAATGTAAAATATGTGTCGCAGGATATGATGGAAATGGCGCTCAGACACATAAGGGTGTGGTTATACTATCTGGATTACAATCAATTAATTATCATTGTTTAATGTGAAAGGCGTGAATTGTAAAACTAATGACATTTAATTAAAATTTTGATTTTGTAAATAAGGGAGGAAAAATACAAACTGTAAGTTTACATATAATATTGCAAAAATGGAAAAAAATAATAATAAAAATGTCTTGCATTTTAATAAAAAAATAATAACGATTTAAACTAATCTTTTAGATATTTTAACGTTTCCAATTAAGACAATTTTTGAGTACATGCCTTTATTTATTTATCTGATTGCTTAATATACAAGAAATTAACTGCATAAATATTTTGTTTGCAAAAAATGGATATAAAATAAAATCTGAGACGCGCGATGTCTTTCCTTTTAAAAGATAAAGCAAAGATAAAATGTAAAAAATCCAAATAAATCTTTAATAAATTTACGACAATCCATTAAAACATTTCTTTCTAACACGACATGTTGATTGCTTTTTGTCGTTCGATTTCGAACGATCCTCGATTGAAAAAATTATGAGCTTGAATTTTTTAAACGTCGAGCCACCGATTTGCAATTTCATTAGACGTTATGCCAGCTTTGTATGCTAATTAATGAACGGGGATGTCTGCCCTCTGTCCGATAATTTTTAAATTACGTCCGTAGTTCATTCCATTTACAGGCTAAATGTTTTAACTTGCACTTAATTCAAATTTATCGCATGAAAATGTAAAAAGCACGCGATGTTAGAATATAGAAATAGGAATTGTTTCCTTTGCTCGATAATTTTTGTTGATAAATTTATTTAAATTTCTCGATATTTTTTATACTTTTATGTGCGCAGATTAAGGAAATCATGGGCAACAAGTCTAAACTTTGTACTAAGTTTATATCGTATTTTTATTTTCTGTTGTGGCAACCAATATATATACATCATTGTCTACAGCACATTGTCAATTTGTCACGAAGATTTATTTGCTCTGCTTTTTACACCGTCTCTCCGAGTTCCAGTTCTTCTCTTTCTATACGTATATGTGTGTGCTACTGCCAGACAAGATCGTGTGTTATTTTTGAGATAATTTATCTTTTTCTACACTGCGATGTACTCACCCAATTTGAGAAAAGCTTATTTGCAGTCAGTTGTCGCCAGAGTAATACTCAGACTTAAGTGTGTCAGTTACATCACGTGCTGTAGAAGTAGAAGAATCAATCCTTTTATCCTTTCCAAAAGTTTTTTCATCGGACTATAAAAATGTCATCTCCCATTTATAAATGCAGATCAAATGCGGCAGTGAAATGTACTAATGTACATTTTAAAATATTTTTTTAAATACTTAATGCTCATGGTAACCGACGTCAGTTAAATCGTAAGTTTTACCAAATAAATTACATTTCTGACGATAATCTATATTTTATTTTAATCCCTTGGGCATATAGGCAGGGCATTTATTTTGACAACAGGTTGTTACCTTTCTGGGAGAACTGTACATAAAATATGATGTGTTTGATTGGATGCGTTTTATGTTCCTATTGGCGACAATGATTTGTTAATAATTACCTCACATGAAGTAATTGTAACAGTATTAAGCTTTTAAAAGTACAGGGACAGAAGAAACACATAATTGTTAATTGTAACAGTGGACGAAACGACATTAGCAACAGTAATATTTATTTAAAAAAATGTTTTATTGCAATTATTATACAAATATTTAATTATAATTATGGGCATGTTCATCTTACCTCTTCTATTATATTTCTCATCCGCCCCCCTTGTTATTCAGGCATTTTTCACCCTTTCTCACTCTTTCGTCTTCCTTTCAATCAATATTATTATGGGGAAAATATATGATCTGTATTTTATAATTCTTATAATTCTTTAAGTGTAAACAAGTTAGTTAAAAATAAATACTCCTACTTTTCTACGTATAAAAGGTTGTTGTTGTCGATAGTGAATTCAATGCAATATTTGTGTTGGTTTACAGATTGCAATGCCTAATCTTATGTCTTATTCGTCAGTCGTTTGTATTTTCCAGAAGCCAAAACTAATTAAGTTCCATGCCGGCAGTAAGCGGGAACGAATCCAATTAGAGAACAAAATAATAACATCATAAGGTACAAAACATCGGTTGAAGTTATTATTCGACGAATTGTTCGGAATGTGGAGAATAATAGAAATTGCGTCGATCTTTTCAAAGTTTCGTAAAATTTAATAACGTTAATTTCAAAATTTAGAAAATGGAAAACGAAAGCTTTCTTGTCAGATATTGACAGTAAATCATTTGATATTTCAGTATCGGTATTTCGAAGAATCTAATTAAACGTTACTACAAACGACGATACGTAGCAAATAGCACGGATCACCCGTTCCATTATCTATTGCCTTCTTCATTCGCAATGTCTATAATAAAACAACATCCCGTCATATAGAGCAGAATTGAACACGCTCAGCTACGTGTGCAGAATTCGTTGAACTGAGGTGGAGGGGGAGCCAGAAGCTTTTTCGTTTTCGTTACCCCAACCCATCGTCAAAGATGATATCAAAACTACACGTTACAATAAACCCCGATAGATGTGTTCTCAATAAACTCGATAAATTAAACTTATAAATGGCCATTTTTTTCTTTTATGAAACGTCGTCCAACTCTTTGCACAACTTTTGCCCCTTCGCCGTCGCTGTCTCGCTGAATTACTCCGTGCCCTACGCTAACTTCTAAATTGAACTCCAGAAACGTATTATCTTAAAGTTTGCGTTATTAAGTCTTTCAATCACTTTTAGGATGAAAAATACGATAGCTAACAATAACAATTTGAATATTCCAAGGGAGCAATATATTTAGAGTAGGAAATCCGAAAAATGATTGGTTAGATACTAAATTATTTAAATTAAAAATTTAATCAGAGATTCTTTGAAAACTTCTTTTTCGTGTTATCCACTACGATTCTTATGAATGATTTCTCAGCAACCCCGAAACTTTTTTTTTTTTTCTTAATTTAACGATAAACTTGAATATTGTTATATTTAATTTCTAGTACGTATCTTGTATGTATTTTAAAACATCAATATAAAATAAAAATGAGATAAAATTCGTAGACAAGTTTTTCTTCATCGCTCTCATTACGTACATTGATTGAACCCACAAACAGATAACGTCGAACTCAAAAGACGTATTCAATATTTTTAATAACAAAAAAATTCATTTCAAATACCCTATAATTATTATGTTATCAAATCCTTAATTTAGTTTCTATTTTTTTTTTTTTAAGAAGGAATATAATGGGGTGATGATGAATTAAATTTTTTTTTGTAATTGCGTTAAAATTAAGGAATATTTTAAAATTGATGACGTCTAATGTTGGTTTTGTGTGAAATATTTTTTACCCTCGGAAATAAATTGTTACTTGTTCGCGTCAAAACTGAAAGTGGTACGCAAAAACGAACACCAATTCGTTTCCATTAAATTATCTCGCATGCCACAAATCTCTTTTTGCTCTTAGGGAAGATAATTTATCGGTTCGTTCAGCGTATATTTTTCCATTATCTTGACTAATTATCTCGATTGTTGTCGTGGAAAAATGCGACGGAAATACATAAAGAAATAAACATTTTAACAACGTATGTACGCTAACAACATAGACTTAACTATAGATTGGTTCGGCTGAAATTATCAGGGTAATGTAATTAGGATTGTCTATACTGTTCGCTAATGAAACCTTAGTTGTAATTAAAGCGGTTTTGGGATATTGTGATGCAAATGTTCGAGAAACATGAGACGCATGTGGAACGTAAACAAGTCTGCGTTAGAGCGGATAGTTTGCATTTAAAATTAAACTGGCGAATTTAAATATTTTTATATGTTTAGTTAATTCCATATAAATAAATAAGAATAAAACATAAATGTAACTTATATTACACTTCACTTGTTCACTTTTTAAAGCATTTTTCGTTTTGAATTTTGTCATATACTCTGAGTTTGCAACCCACTCAATGATTTTCCTGTCAACAACATCCTATTAGTTTCATATTTTTATCTTATCATTACTATACGTTTCATTATACTTTACATCTTCTTATGTTCTTTACTTTGTTTCTTTCCCACTTTTATCTCGTTCTATTCTCCCTGCCAAATATTTTAATCCTGATCCTGCTCTTGATTCTATCCGTAAAATTTTTCTAGCTGCTACTCGACTCCACGTGTTCAAAGAACCCAATAGTACCATAATTTGTGAAGGCGCTTATATATTCTCCTTTCATTCTATAAGCATTAATTTAAAAACTCATAAATGTCGTCATATATCTGATCAAAATGCTTTTCGTTTTATCCTTCGCCTTTCTTTTTTATGTTCAATAAAATATAGTGCATAAACAATTTTGGAATAATTATTTATTATTGATCCAAATTTTTTCAAATCAATATTATTTCGAAAGAATCTCTTTCAATCAATGTTTAATTTAGCTTCAACCGTTGTTTATCGAATAAAAAATCCATACGACAAATTTTACAGTTAATAATAAAAATTTACGACATCAGACGCCATGTCATTTTATTTTCTTATACTATAACAAGTGAACGACGACGACGGTAGCTCGTTGACTTACTGAAACTCGTAGTATTAGGTACGAGTAATTTTCTCGTTCATTGAATTTCCCCCATCCTTAGTTCGTTTTTACTGCCGTTCCTTTTAACTTGATCAGGCATCTGCGCTCCCGTTTCTCTTTCTAAGGCCGCTCGTATTATCAGTCATTAAGTTGTGCGCTTTGTATTTCCACGGACCTTTTGACCCATTACCGAAAACTTCGTTTCGTGGATGCCCACAAAAATTGATACCTTTTAGGTATATTCTGAACAACACACACAACTTATTATTTTTTCATTACAATTTATCGACCATTATTTTCTCTTTATTTATCTTTGACGTGCTTATTGAAGTCTTTTGAACGCGTAACACTAATGAAGGTATAATGAGACAAATTGCTTCGTCATTGTGTCCTGTTTGTTGTCATGTGTACCGTTAAAATATCATTAATCAATTTGTCAGTACACTCAAAGATAAATTGTCCTGTAATAGACGTGTCATATTATACATTTTTATAAAGATTAATGAATGTATTTTTTACACTCATAAATGTGTAAAATTCAGACGTTTTGTGTCTGTTGAACAACGTTAATGTTTGTATACTATTGACCCAAAAATGACGTACAACAATGACGACAAGTAACATTAGTATCAACAACAATTGGATCAGTTTAGAAAAAAAATACCTTTATTGAAATTTTCAACATTCACTTTTACTTTAAAATTATTTTTAATTTCTGTTTGCTCACTTCATTAGCAATTTTATATAAGTTGGTTTTATTCTAAATTTAATCCCAGCAAACATGTAAACATGTAAAAATGATATTTAAAATATTTGAACGTTTTTTATGCTCTAAGCACGAGGATAGACACCATTGTTTCTTTACTAGTAAATTCATTGAGTTATGCTCTTCAAAATTAAGTGCAAAGAAAGGTGTAAGTGAGATTTATGAAAAAGGGACTAGAAATTAAAGAGCAACAAAAACCACCTCATTGCAGAAAAATGTTTGGTGCCACATTGGTAAGCCTTAGTTTGTAATTAAAAAATACCCAGAGCAAACGAATCAGAATAAAACTGTTGCATGTATTACGAATATGTTTTTATTTGTGAATTTTTAAACGGCGTACAATCTGTGTATTATTCAAACATTTATAATATTTGCGAATTGAATAGCTATTTTTTTAAGAACGGAGCGGTGTAGTTGGGGAAATTTAAGAACTGTGTTGTAAAAGTGATCTGGGTTTTACATTCTGTAGTCAGTTTGATTAAAATGAATTGTGGGGTTGTTTGTACTTGTGACTAATCAGATAATATTTCTGAAGCTTTCATTTAAGCGCGTTATGTCATATCAATTGGGTTTATGGTAAATTTAGTCAAAAATTTCTGAAGGACTTTTGATATTTTTTTCACACAATGTCTTCAAAAGCTTTCGGTTTAGCTTCGACAGTTCTGAGTAGAGGAAATGTTGATTTGAATTCATCCCAAAGCTAAATGCACGACGAAGAATAATTTACGATTAAGTAATCTAGATATGTTGTTTATCTGATTGGAGTTCAGAAAATATGATTAAAAGTTAACCCATATGAACAATAATACGATTTGGTCAAGCATCGATCCCTGAGGCGTTTCCTTATCAATGCCAAATTTATCTGATCGAAATTGATTAAAATTGATATCCCATTTAATAGATCCATTCTAAAATTCATCCCGTAATTACAAACTACAAAAGTATTTTATATATTCTTAATTATTTTATTAAAACCTCGAATATCATATCTTTAAATTATGTAAAACATTTAATTTAAAACACTTGTTACTTCGAGTGCATTAAATGCTTTCATGTTTTGCAATATCAGAGTACAAACGGGGTCCGCATTGATACGAAAGCGGTGTAATCAACATTTATGTCCGCTCGCCTAGTGCCAGTAATTAAGATTTAATTCAAGCTCGAACCACTTTAATTTCGCAAGTAGTTATATTCGTCGCCGTCTTGCCGATGACACATGTCACCTAGCGGGTGGGGGATCTTGAATAAGGAAAGTCATTAAATATCATCAGTCTTTAATGGAGTCGTAGTGATTTCTGTCATTCCGTATGTGTCATTCTCGAGGAGCTTTCCAGACACCGCAACGTGTGTTTTCGCGTTAACGTCTAATTGAGTTTATTGTTCTATGTATTACGTAATGTTTACGCTACGGCTTTGTGCAAATGAGTATGGAATATCTATTGTCACATATAATTTGAGTACTATGTGTTCGTGCATAGTATACATAACTTAACTAAGTTAAATTAAAGCTCCGTTTAAATCAATTTTTTTATATCTATTGTAGTTAAACCTTAGGTAACAAATTTTATAGCGCCATTAAATCGCAAATTTTTACGCGTTAGTAGAAAGACATCCAGTTACGCAATAATTTTTCTTTGAAACGGAAAAATGGCGAATCTCCACTCACTTGCTCATCTGAATAGACGAGTTCCGGTCCCTGGAGTCGCTCTGTCGGCAAACTTTATTTACCGATTTCGGGAGACATCTTTCGTGCATTTCTTACACAATATAGGACGCTCATTATTCAACTAACATTCAGCTTACATGCATTACTTATTCAAATACGTCGTTTCTGGAAAATTAAAAATGCAATATGTCGCGAACCCCCGACCGACCGACGAATAAAAAGATGCACGAAACAAGTGCAGTGTTTCGCAAGTGCCCTGCATTTTATTAGTTATATTGCCTTAAGCCTCCATCTCAATGCAGCATTATATGTTTGTTCTTTTAATGAAAATTTCTGTATTATTAAAATGGAAACAAATATTTGTTTAGTTTTGTAAACAAAAATATTATGATTTTATATTTAAAATTACTGATGTACAAATTTACATTTTATTAATTTATTTCAAAATTCAAAATACAGTTTTTTTTAATTTAGATTTATTATAAAAAAAGTGGGGTTATAGGTCTTAAGTGCAAAAAAAAAATGATTGCGTGGATAGAATATGTAAAACTAAATAAGTGTGTCATTGGGGCAAATGATGCTCTAGCTCTATTTTTAATATAATTTAATGGAAAATTCTCATTTAATTCCCGCGTAAATGCATAATCCCTAAAAATGTTGTAAGCATAAAATACCTGCCCCAAATTACATGGCTGCTGAATAATGAGGAAATTAAAATAAAATGATTGTAAGAATATATGTACAGTCATTGTCATAGTAAATGTCGTACCAATAAAACCGAAACGCACGTCGAAAATAACGACAAAAAACTTCCTCGCATCATGCTGACCGTATTTGAGAAGCAGGTACGTGACCCGTTGCATTCGATAATATTTTACGGTATATATTACTACAGCACAGAGACGAGAGCAAAATTTATTGTTGAAAACATTTGAAATGTGTCATTCATGTATAAATTTGACATTGGAATTTGTAAGTTGAAAACAAATTAGGTATAGGAAAACTTACGATATAAACACAAAATACTATAAATGAT
>JAFFZR010018329.1:0-14020 GCA_018397195.1 Lethrus apterus | reverse complement strand
TTAAGTTGAGCTTTAAAACATAATGTCTAACTAAGTTCAGTCTAAATGCATATTTGAAAATAGCTGCATTTTTTTGTAAAATAGAAATAATTGGAAATTATTATTTTAATAAATTTTGCGACCTACCAGTGCTTTTTTATTGAATTTTTATTATTAATCTTTTACATCTTACCGTTTTGCAAAAATCACCATCCGTTTAGAAAATGAACGAACAAAGTAAGAAGAGTACCGAAAATAAAATACCTGTCAAATTTAAACGTTAAAATCCCAAGCGGTAAAACAAAGTCGTTAAAATGTTAAAATTAACACATATAACACAACTGCATTTTTTCCCAAGTGTCTAAAGAAAACTTTGAAATGAAATCGATATCAAATATCTGCAAGAGCTAATAAATATTTAGGCATTACCTGCATTAACTTACAATGTAAGTTGTAACACAACGTCAACGACGTCTTTACTTGTTTCAACATGACGTATCATCACATTATCTTCTTTACAAAATGCAATAATAATAAATTCAGCCCACGTTACATAAAATGGTAGTTATCTTTTGTACTTTCCTTGTGTTAAAAGGAAAAGATCTTATTAGCATGCCTCCTGACACAATTGAATTGATATCACTAATGGCTCGACTCGTTTTGTCAGCTTGGAATGTGGTTATTAACGCCGTCGTCACGTCTGTCGGTCGGACGATGGTTGGCAGTCGAATTGAACACAAAAAACGACTCTCGCGCTCGTGAAAAGTGCGCTCATATTCGGCTCCGTTAAATGAGAATTAAAGGAACATTATTTGCATGTAAATGTACCGCTATTCGCTTGCTGTTCGATTTATGGCCCGTACTTCTCCGATATAATGGCACAATTAATGCCCACAACTGATAACTGATAGTTAAATAATTATGGACGTACATCTCGTGAAATTACCTATTATTTTATGATTTTTATTATTCGTGCACGTTATATCAAAAGTTAAATGCCTATAAACAAATAAGTGTCAAATAAGACACAAGCTAGCATCCTCGTAGTCTGTCTGTCTGTCTGTGGCCCACAAATTGATCCCACAACTTCATGAGAGAACTTCACTGTTTCATGAGAGTGACAATAATTTATGCAAGATTCTAAAAAATGAAAAATTCGAAAAATCAAAATATTTCAAACTTAATTTCAGATAGAATTTGATAATGTAATAAAATAAATGGAGTTTCATTTAAAATAAATTAGTTGATTGCAACTTCCGGTAATACTAGGAAGTTGAAAATCTTTTCGAAAACTTCAAAGTTTGGAAAAATATATGAACTTTTAACGAACAATTCATCTGTACTACTCTGTATATAAAATTACATTAATGTTTTTTCCCCTTTTATAATGAATTGCATTTCTAACTCTAAAGTTGCCTGTAATAATTGAACTTTAAACATAACGTGATACTCCGGCATTAAAGTATTGAAATCTAACTTTTCTTTACATCAAAAGTGAACTATCTCCGTTGATCCGTTACACAATGAAATAAATAATCTAAATGGCACCCGAAGCAGAGTAAATTTGTTGTGCAATACCTTCTCTTGCGAAAAGGTCGTGGCAGCACGTTGTTTGTCACTGTTCGTTTTGTAGTTCGAAATGTACTTTAAAAATTGGATGCTTGGAAAGGATTTTTGTTGGAACACATTTAGTTTCGTTCGGAAGCTCGGACGTCCGTTACTGCAGACAAATGCATTTTCTTTGGTGATTTGAAATATATCGAAACTCGGAATGTACGATTTATTCTTATTTGTATACGGCGTAACTTTTTATTTGGTATGAATTCAAATGCACGGTACAGTTTATATGCTTTAATGCGAATAAAAGTTAAAATGATACGTACTGGTCGTTTTCGACTTCATTTGCGCATTTATGAGTAAAGTAGATTAAAGTTTTGAAATTTCCTCCATTCAAATACAATAAAACTTACATGTTAACGACAAAGTCAATAAGAATTCAAGATGGTATTTTCGAAGTTGGAATTTTATAATTGATCAAAACATTAACAAGATAGGAAAAGATAGAAACATCATTTGGTAACATTAAATATTATCCAAAAATTTTGAGAACTAGAATTTTATGGTGATAATAAAATATACCCCATACGTTGTTTATTCATCAAAAAGCTTGAAACTACAAAATATTCTTTAATATTAAGATTAATACAATATATTTACGGGCATTTTTCAGCCCGCCATTTACATCAGAGTAAATAAAATTACCTACAAGAATTACTACTTAAGGCACATGTTCTGCAAGTTACCATACAATTTTTAAATCCGTAGTTCGTAAATGAAAACTCGCGCATTTTTAAAAAGTCGCTCCGAATAATTCATGCATTTTATGTTTCGCAGAATAATGGAAACGCGAAACGGGGCGAGGCGTGTTTATCGAGCACTGTGCATCAAAGAAAATATTAAAATTCATAAATCATGTATGCAACGTGGAAGTGCCGACTTCGCGTTCCGCGTAAAGTATCCGGAATAATTTATTTCTATTTGATTACTTCGTACGGATGGGAATGAGTTGCTAGATTGAAAAAATGTGATGCATTTGTTGACGCGCTTTGATTAAGACCCGTCAGTATTTATAAAATTTTATAAATTAAATTAATAAATTATTTGATGAGTACGTTTTAACTTCTATTAAAATTATTTTTGTACGACTCAAAATTTGAAAAATCGCGTTACACCATCACGTATGTATCGAGAATGCGCACGTTCAATTTGTAAAATACGTCGGTGCATTGCTGAATAAGTTTCGTGAAAGTTATGTTTTTCTTCATCGTTTGTTATTCAGTTGATCGGGTGCACGTAAAAGCGGAATTCGAAATAAAATCAATAGAAACGTCAGAATAATGTGAACGGCCAACTGGCAACTTATTCATAAGTAAACGTACACTAATTGCTACTTTTGCGTAATAACACTTTATATAATGAATTATTTTAATATTACATTTAATAATGAGTACCTTAAATACATTTGTGTTAAACATTTTTTAATTCATTTGACGTCTTCTGTTCGTTGAGCTTCTCTAGAATAAATACAAAGGAAAGAGTTAAAAGAAAATCCCCTTGGAGAATCAACGAATTACTTAATTTACAATTTATAAACAGGCTTGAATATTTAACTCGTACAACTTGACTGGAACCTTTTTCTGCCCGTCCCGAAGTAATCTTATGAAAATGAATGAAACAATTAGTATCTGCTTAAAAGCCATTAAACTTCAGAAGACTTAAAAGTTTGATAAAATTGCGTGAGAATGAAATGCGACGCTAATTAAAAATGCAACTACGTGTTAAAGTTTCGAACAGTACGAGAATGCCACCTTGAAACAAATCCCCTCTGTAACAAACACAAATATGTAAAATTTCGGAGCGATTATTTTTGGATTGTGATTGCGAATGGTATTATATTCATTATGATGATGATGATGTAGTGTGCAATTCGTATAATCGGCGACTGTATTCAAATAGAAAAGACCTTTCAACCGTAGCACGTATTTTTTCGCGCGGCATCCACTAAACCTTTATAAATGAATGTTGTCCGTTCTTTAAGTTAGTACTATTGGCCTGGAAAAGTAAAAAGTTGAATTATTGGATATTTACACCTCCTGTAAATTTTAATGTATATGGTACTTTAAGAACGAACCGATTGTAAAGGCTCAAGGAATATACAGCTCATTGTATGCAAATATTATTTTTTTGTGATAACTTATTTCAATTTTACATGCATTCATTAAATTCCTACGGGGTTTGTTTAGTGAATCTATACGCATCTAATTATCCCGATTCTAACTAACATACCCTGTTTACAATAATTCAAAGTCACGCCATCCATCCTAGTATATATACCTTTGAAATTGAGGCAAATATTAGAATGAAGAATTTCTACAAACATCGCTGGAAGTCGACACACATTCCTTATTATTTGCGTGAATTTAAGCGTCTTCGTATATTGATTAACGAACATATCTCATTAGCTCATAATCTTTACCTTCGTCGTGTTGAATCCTCTATTACGACTTGTCCAAGAAATTTGTGGAATTTTCACACCAAACAAAGAACCACACGGATTTCTGCAAGGATGACGATAAATAACAATGAAATTATGGAACCGCAGGCTATAGTAGACGTATTCTCAAATATATTTTTTCCCGATTCTAATGTTGATCTCCATAATATCCCATCCCTTCAGCCGTTAGTTATTGCAAATTTTGTAGAAGAGCAGGATCTTATTAAACTGATGGCTAGGCTGCCAAATAAGCGGACAACAGTTGATGATGAACACTATTATTATTATAAACTAAATAAGCTAAATATGCTTTGAAATAAACAACTTGACAGAAATAATGCGACACCGGCCCGAAAACTAACGTAAAAATTTTGAAAATCATTCCTCAATTAATTCTTAATTAAACATTACAGAATCACCCTGTACATGTTAAGAATTTCGTGGGCATACATGGACATCAAAAAGGTAGTTTAAGTAAATAATATGTATAATTCCACTAAATCTAACAGGTGCTTGATACGTTACAAATATGATGATGTTTAGGGCTGCGCTCGTATTGAACGAACATCTGCAATATCTCCAACTATACGTTTTCGTTTTTTTTTCTTCAATTTAATAAATTACGTTCAAATTTTGTCTTACCTATATTTATTCACAATACACTACAACCGTTGAAGGAATTTACACACTTTAAGATTTACGACCAACGACCATAATCCGCAATAGACCGACAAATCAAACATCTGTCGGTAAATTTGAGTTATTTATCATGGCGGTAATCACAACATTTCAAAAGGAATCGTAATGTATGGCAACGCCCACATCGAATTACTTTATTGGCCATTAGAAGCATTAATTTTAACTCGAGGCAGAAGTTGTTAAGACAAAATTAGTCGAAGAGCACTTCGATTCCGAACTTTTAATGTTATTTCATAATGGTGGGTGTGGGCAAGACGCTCGATGTCTTTCTGGTTTTATTTACGGCTTAGTTTCCAAAACGGAAGCATCGCATTAAATTACCGTAAGTTGTGTATCACACGATTGAATTTGCAAATTTAAAAGAAATTAAAATGCACATTTATGTGAGCGAGCGTTGTTTTCTAAAACGCGCGTCGTAATAAAATCATACATTTTCTGGGATTCATTCGATTTATGTGCAGTAGAAAATTGCTGAACATGAAGCTAATTAGCATTACGTTGAAAAGTCGACATCAAAGGGCGCGTCGAGAGGACTTGTACAGATAATACATATTCAGACTTATTATGAAGCTTGTTAGGGCACTAAATAGGACTTTCGTCAATGCACTCGAAGCGTCGACCGGGCACTCGAACAATAATGAGGCAATATCAATTATAAGTTACGAACGTTCTTGAAGTTGTATATCGTAGTATAGTAAGCGACGTTTCGATAACTAATTTAACTTATTAAACGTCTCATTTTGCCGACGCCCTGTAAATGTACTACGCCCGTAAAGGGAATAGCAAACAGATGTTCAAGTGGACGTTACTTGATGGAATTAACGATTGGTGCACTCCACATCGATTAGTTATTTATTACGTCCGTTAGTTATTTAACTAGCCTCGCTACAAAGTACCTAAACTTTAAAGAACTCTTTATTACCAGTTTCATTTGGTCTACTTAATTCATTTTTAAATATAAATTTCCAAACATGTATCATTTAATTTTGTAAAAATACACTGCTCAAAAGTATTAGGGAAACACTTTATTCTATATTTATAACTTAATTTAATTCTAATAAATTGATAAAAACGAAAAGAAACTTATCAAGTTAAAATTAACAATTTAAAGAGACGACGAAAAACATCGCTATTTGAAAGAATAGAGAGTTTAGTAACGCGTGTGTGTGCTCCACCAGCACGAATAACTTCTTGACACCTCTGCGGCACGCTTCACTTCGCTTTCGAAGTTCTTCTTGTGGTATACTATCCCAACTTCGATTTGAGCTTTTGTTAACTGTTAGATAGTCTGAGGTGCAGTTGGGCGACTCCTAAAGCGTCTGTCTAACATATTCCATACGTGCTCGATAGGGTTCAAGTCTGGACTTACGCAGGCCAATTCATGGTTCGAATTCCGTGCTCTTGCAGAAAGTATCTGGTTATACCCGCACTATGTGGCCTTGCATTAAGATAAAATTTGGGCCCACGCAGCAGACATAACATGTTCCTCCAGAACCATATCAATGTACCAGCGACCGTTAAGTCTTCTTGACCTTAGAGTCGCTTCTCTTAATCTGTTTTTTATAGTCTGGTCGGAAACTTCTACATATTCTGTATGATCCTTATTTGAATTTGAAGATCTATTGCTGTGTGTATATCTCTCTAATTGTTATCGTTATAATATAGACATAGAGACTTTTTTTATAAAACATTACGGTGCAGCAAATTCCCATTCACAAAACAAATATTTCCTATATAGGTGTATCACAACTTGTCTTTATCGAGCGATTCGTTCCTGTTTGTACATTTCTGGACGAAACGTCCATAATCGTTCAATCTTAATAAGGACAACGCTCATATCTCTTCGCGGTGAAAGTCAACGCCGCGCCGTACATTTTACTTAAAATTCGACGTCTGTTTCTAGTAAAACATAACGCGAGAAACGTAAATGGCTGGTGCGAACCTCGCTCTCGAGAAATAATACCATTATAATTGATATATTACTTCCGCCTTAAAATATATTACGATGCGCAAATTATTAAATTACTCGGTGTATTATTCGTCCGTAGGGAGGAAATGTCTCGTGTATTTATTCACTACACAAGCATTTTTTTTTTTATTTATTTAATGACTTTTATCTGTTTTAAATGGACGGTGTTTTCTAATAAATACAAATTAAATTATTAAATACGCACAATTTTAAGAAAATTATTACATGAGCACGATAACAATTTTATATCGATATATCGAAAACTGTTCGCACAAAACAACCCTGTCATCGATTGAAAGTCAAATGAATATTAAATGATGAAATTAAATTTTCATGTGCGTGTATTTTTACACGTAATCCTTGCATTATTTCATTATTTTCCTCATATACTGGTGAGTTGTACTATAAATTTACTCCATGTATTATTGATCGATGGATGTGTTTATAAGGTACAGTGAGTTAACTGTAAATTATAACTAATAATAACAAAAATACTAAGCAAAGGTCGACTTGAGTTAGTCGTTCACGTTCCGCAGGCCAACGTTGGTTTCTGGGTTATCACCCGTCGTCATGCGGCTATTTTGACCACAGCTGACAAAACCATGTAGCCAGCCTTCTGTCGAATATGACAACTAGGTGGATATAAATGATAATAAAAAATGATAATAATTTCAGAGTGGACCGTTTATATTTCTGTGAATTAACAAGATGACTATTTTTTATTTACTTTATAATGAAGAATATATTCATAATAAATGCTTTATAATTAAAATTAAGGCAAATGAAAATCAATTGAAATAAATTCGCACGAAAACGGCTGTCCGATCACGTGATATGCACGGCGTCATTTTACAATGTAGCAAATTTATTTTATTATTATATTTTTGAAAATTCCTTCTTTGCCCATCTTAAAAATATGATTGTATATAAATAATAAAATTTTTGGAAACAAATTATGTTTACGCCTTACGACTTTTCTTTTTTTTTTCAAGATTTTGTCTTACTTAGTAGGCCATGAAATAATATAAATGAGCTTGTCATTGTTTAAAAAAACTGTCAGTATGAGTTTTCTGTGTAAACTATTAATGAAAGATGTACGTTCATAAATTGTTTTTAAATATACAGTATGTCCCAGATGTTTATTATTATTATTGTCAGACAACCAAACTTTAGACAACTTCACTGCTATACTGTATAATGACACGTGACATATTTTAAACAGTTTCATATATTTTTTTAAAATTAGTAAATGATAAATTAATACTTCCATTTATATAAAAAATCGTTTAATTATATTTTATTACATATACAGGTTCATTCTGAAATAGGTCCCATTATTTTATAGGTGGCCCAAACCCAAATCCACAAAAACGACGGTTCTATCTTCTATTTAAGTTTTCGGAAAATGTAATTTTTTATATGAGCATTTGGTTCTAAATACGATCCTGTAGCCATTTTCATGTTCGTCGTATTGAAAAATAGCTTCCTTTGACGTGAACATCATGAATGTTGCAAATGAAACTTTAATTGGGCGTTATTTTCATATTTTACTAAATTCATATTTTAAAAAATTGACACTTCAACATAGGACCGGTATTTTTAAATACTTAGGTTTCGACTAATGTTAGCTATCACCTGTTAAAATATTGATACCTATTTCAAAATCAGCCTGCATATCTTATGGACATCTTATAATCTTCAAAATTCATCTACCCTATTGTTGAACATTTTGAACATTTTAGTTTCATCCAGAAAGTATCTCGAGAACGTTCTAAAATTCATTCATAATTAGTTATGTTGAGGTTGTATTGATAAACACAACGCGACAATAAAACAACAATTTAAAAAATTAATCCCACATTAAAACATATAACAATGCCTTTTCAGTGAATTCGCCGTCATTTTTCCCAAATAGAAAGAATTTTCATAAAAAAAATAAAATGAAAAATAAATTAACAACCATTTATTTTCCATAGACAACAATCACAAATAAATAAATTAACGATGGCGGTCTTTGAATAGCAGACACCGTGTCACGCGAATGAATCGTTTATTAGTCGATAATGTTTGCCCTTTTCGGCGTCATCGTTTCCAACATGACACGAAGTTAAGAATGACACGTCGCTCCGTCTGTAAAAATAGGTTTGATTTATGACGGCTTTGCGACGTTTCCATTGTTGTGACGACCGAAAATTAGTTCTCCCGTACGCTCCCCGCTCGTTCGGTTTCGACCTTTCAATAAAACAACCCCTGCACACTAGGGGGTGCAAAGTCGACATTGCACCTTAAAAACCGATCCGCACGTCCAACTTGTAAAATAATTTTAATCATTCGTAGTCGTGATTCCGGTTATTTCTGTAAGTCGGATTTTCGAATTGTGTCCGACGTTAATTTAAAATATTGAGGAAGAAGTTTTCAAAATTGCATTTAATAGTTAGTTTGTAAACGGTGAACTGAAACAACTTACTTTCAAACTTTATATAGTTTAATAAATATAAATTAGTTTGTAACTATTTATCGGTTGATTTTTACAGAGCAAGTTTTCTAATAATAAATAATCTTCGGTTGCGTTCCATCGCTCATTTATTTGAATTTAAAAATCCATTCAACAATAATTATACACGAATGTGCAGTTTAAAGATTTAAAAATTAATGTAGTACGACCAAACCTACGACGGATAAAGAACGCAGTGACTATTAAAAACTTTAAAGAATGGAGTGACTGCTGAAATATATTTTCTTGCCTTCTTCTGGTGTTTATCGCGCCGCCTATGATTATAGCCTTCATCTAATGACCTCCCGTCTAAACAGAGAATTCCTTTTATTTTGTTTATGCACCGCTGAATACGTCGTTATATCGTTAAGACGAACTGCCGAGGTTATGTACTTGTGCATTAACGTTTGTTTTATTTTACAGACGATAATATTCTTGGCGATTTTAATGATCGCTTTTGTTTTGTAAATTGTTTTATCGCGAGCGAAACTGAATACTCGTGTGACGAATCTGATCGAGAGAAAATGAAACATTAACAATCCCGAGATGCTACAAAATGAACATTTATAAAAGCGATCCATTGCCGGGAATTTAAACTAAACATACTAGGACGCATTAATTTTAAGTGGAATAACAAAAAAATCTTTCTTTGGCATATTGATGGAAAAAGAAATTAACAAATCAAAAATATTAAATCCTTCAAGCAAATTCCACTTCCTCCAGCTTCTTTCCAACACCAAGTTCACCTCTAAGTCCAACTGCTTGCATTGTCTCTACCTACTCCACAAAACTTACATTTTCGATAATCCTCCCCCATCCAATATTTATTTGCCTTCTCCTCATTCCCACACCTGAACCTTGCAAACTTCCTTCTTTTCTGAGCCACATCTCCAAATACTCTGATACCCTCCAATACGTGTATATACATATATTTGAATCTTTTATTGTACTTTCTGCGAATGCCATTGACCACATCGTTCTCCTTCCCAACTTCACACCTCCAGCCTCTCCTCTTTTTAATACTAACTTTTAATACTTTTTAATCCTCTAACTCAGATATATATATTGAAGAGCTTAACGAGCATCCTTGCCTCAATCCCCTGAGTGTTCTGAATTCTTCCGACAGCCGCTCCCCCAACTTAACTCTGCTGCATGTTTCCTCATAGAGTTTCTCGATCAGATATTATTACACTCAACGTGACACATTATAATGAAGGAAATAATTAAATATCGATAAAATCCCATTATTAAAACCGAACACAAAGAACGCACGTACAAAGTAATTCAAATCAAGAATAAATTGGTCGTGTGCGTGATTGCTGCATGTTGGGTATACATAAATTTTATTGTTGTAATTCATGATAATTCCACCTTAGAATTACGTTACTTTTTAAATTGCACGACACGATGATAAGGCGACAAATTTATAAAATAAACACGTTCATCCGGTAATTTTGTTTGAATAGTTATTTTTTTGCAATTTTATTCGCTCGCACCGAACAACCCTTAGACAACATAAATTCTAACGGAATATAAACATTGGCAACGTGGCGTCGACGAATTCCAAGAGTGTCGCCGCGCAATTTACACGGGAGTTCACATGAATAATGAATTTATACTGGTTTATCGGAAATGCACGTTTAACAATTTCAATGGATAATTAAAACGAAGACAGGTAAATTAAAATATGTTGGTCGTCTATGCGAGGCATTAATAAAATCTGAGAACTTATACTTTTCGAACTGGCTGCTTCGGGAGCGATCGGATTTTTTTTTTCCTATTACTAACGAACATCTTGCGATTGGAGTAGAGAGAATTCCATGCTTATAACTTATAACCCTACATAATCCAACCCAACAAATTCCATCGCTAGACAAATTATACACCATCAACTTTTTCATCCCTACTTGTCCAAACCCAGCTTTGCATAAGACCTTTTTTTGCGATTCGTTCTGTTAAAATTCACATCATAAATAATCAAAATACAAGCGTGTACGTGTGTCTTAAAAAATTATATTTATAATGTTTAACTTGGGACTGGGACATAATTAACAGTTTAGAGGATGTAAAAACACGAATGGTAATTATAAAAAAGTAAGATACATTATCTATTATTAATATTAATTGCACGTCATAAATAAATACGAGAATATACCTATTAGCACCACTTTGGTGCATTACATAATTATATAATAAAAAACCTAAGATAAACGAAGTAACTATGCAAATGAAGTCTAGGTTAATTTGTAAGAAATGTTGACAAAGAAAAATATGAGATAAATATAGAAACATCAGTAGAAAAAGTTGTAACTGAGGAAGAGAATGAAAATGTAATAAATTATGTCTTTCATTATTTAATTGTTAGCGTACATGTAAAACAATAACGCTTAATTGCCAGATATTAAATTCTCCTGTAGGGAAATTATAATTACAAACGGCGAAATGTCGATAAATATGTCGACGAGTCCTTTTGTTCTCAGTTCGTCGATGTTTATTAGTGCGATAACAATTATCATTTGGCGACTCGCTTTACAACATGAAAGGAAGTTATTATTTAATTTTATCGTTAATAACACCCAATGACAACCGTATTAGACATTTTATAAACAGCAGTAAATTTAAATTAAATAAACACGTTGCACATAAATTTACAATTATTGTCAATTAGGAAAATAAATCATTACCAATCGCACGACCGACAACGTTCTATTTTATTACGTACGTTTCGTTTATTTTATCCAGTTTATTGGACACAATGTAAAGCACGTTGTAAACACGGAAATATGTTGACAAAGCGTTTCTTCTTGTATAGCTTCGAAATCATAAAACACAATTTCCATACAACTCGACCTGGTAATTTTTAAAACCTCGTATCGTTGAAAATTTGCACAAAACACGACGACGTTCACTTAATACAAGATGGAAAATGCGGCGCATGCACATAACCGGTAACAAATTTCTAATTTGTAAACGAATGTTTCGAGAGCGCTCGGGCATCTAGTTTGATTAAATAATACAAATTATTCCGAACTGGTTTAGAGGGCGAGGTTAATTCAGTGATTGAATTCGATCAGAATTGTTTCATTGGGCGTATATTTTCCTATTTTTCGGCGACATATTATTACCAACGACTGTAAAAACGGCATTCTGAAGAATTGTGATTGGAGGGTGATTCAACAGAGTTCTTCAAACGTAATTTTTTATTGTAAATAAAAAACAGCACACCGTTACTACAAACTTTATTATAATCTGTATGATCATTTCAACAGCAAAATCATCAGAAGAATATTTGGAGTATTCGGCTCATGATGACAACTTTGCTGTCGAAATGATCATACGAGTTATAATAAAATTTGTGGTAAGGGTATGCTGTTTTTTATTAGTTTCAATCACAAATTAATATATTGAGTTTTATGAAAACGTTTTTACTTTTCGTAACATAAGACAGATATCATTTGACTGAGGCTGTATACATAAAGAAAACTTAACGAATGTCGTGTTGAAACCAATGTCTTGGACCTGACAAATAGTTATTCCTGGCATAAAGTAATTCAGACATTTACAAAAGATTGACTCTTGTAATAACCTTTCGTAAAGTAGCCTGTCCTTCGAATTACATGTTTAATAATTAACAACGCATCCTTTTAATTTTCTTTTCTTTGATTTATTTTATGTCATGAAAATTTGTTTACCAATTAATTTATCAAAACTAATATTATATATTTATGTTGAGCGCCAATTATTCTTAGAATAATAATTCAATAAAATTGTAACAATTTAACTCTTTATTAACAAAATGAGGTTAATCAAATATTTACGATTGAAGTGTCAAATAATTTAAATTGCAAACCGTCACGACACCTATCGGTTAGAATTAAGAATAAAGTGATCACGAGTGTACGCGTGTTAAATAGTTGAACTCGGAAAGCAACAACATTTACGAAGTGGACAAATACAAAATTTTAACATTAAATAAATAATTTTGTGCGTTTTAACGCCTATTTACAAAATTAATGATCTTTATACTTGCGTTTCTTTTTTGTGTCTTCTCTTTTTCTGGGACCCAATTTAGTTATCTTGATTCCAGAAATCTTCACGTAAATACATCAGATGTGAGGTGATGTTGATTTGTTTTCTTCGTAGATCAATTATACACAATTTTATTTAAGTTTAACTAATTTTAAAACACTTTTAGAGAATTCCAATTTTTTGTACACAAGATACGTGGAGTGATGTTCATCTCACGAAGGAGGCCGTTCGACTTTCTTTTGTTTTTCAAAACGCATTTTTCTTTGTGCAAACGAATCTACAGCCTGTTTGTACGTTCTTTTTTTATTTAGGATACATTCATGAATTTCATCCTGGTATTCATGTAAGTACGTTCTAATGTTATGTTATAACATGTTTTCATAAATGTTCTGTTTCAGGTTAATTACTAACGATGAACTTTACAATAAAAAAAAACGTAAACTACCTTATTCTACTTAATGGATTAAACGTTACACAGAGTGTAACATTAGTGCGATATTCTTCGATATCTCCGTTGTTATGCAAAATACAAAAAATATTTTAAGACTAAAGTTTTTTGAATTTATGGTCTCCACCACCTAAAATTATTTTCAGTTATACGGAGTGTTTTGTTTGTGCGCAACCACAAACAACTTCAAAATGTTAAATGGAACACCCTATATATTATTACATTTTTGAATTTCCTGGGTAATTCTAATATAAGTTTGTATAAGATAATATTTGTCTATGTCTATTCGTTTTTAAGATATTTGCATTTATTCGGAAATTTTGACAGCTGACGGTGTTCGGCAAAACG
>JAFFZR010018328.1:0-13909 GCA_018397195.1 Lethrus apterus | reverse complement strand
ACAAAAATTTAGATAAAAGCTGCGTTATAGCTTCGCTTCTAAAAAGTTCAATTATAAAACACATTAAAGATACTTTATAAATGTAACGTTTACAAGAACACATTAAATCTGCATACTAATAGCTTCGCGAAATTTTCTAAATTTATTGCTTAAATTATATTTAATATGAAATGGCAAAAAGTACAATTTTTTTTACAGATTATGACAAAATTTTAGTTTTTTATTATATAAACAAATGAGCAATTTATTAGATTACATTATTCTTTGAACGGCATACTAAAAAAAATAAGAAAATTTGTTTGTTATTGGATTAGAAAACAAATCGTAAATTTATGATTATTGATGCAGTTGCAAACAGTATCCGGTATTGCCATCTACAGTTCGTATGTCTTATTTTGTTTGCAGGAAATGTCTGCAAATTTCTACACAAAAGGAGAAATGGAAAAGAATTAACAATGTTTGTGTTATAAAATACGTTCAGCTACTAGCCATAAGATGCCTTTTGCAAATAATTCACTAAAATTCCGTTGGCTGCGCTGGTGTAAAATGTGTTATTGATTTTAGTAAAATTTTCTTCTATCTATGAATAAAATGTCGTTGTAATCAATAGAGTTAAATAAAGTAATCCAAGAATATTGTCGATTACAGCAAAGGTATAATTATTCCCCTTTCTAGACAAACTAAACCTTATTGCCTAAATTTTATTTCCATGTCATAAGTTTTACTCAAACATATACTTTACGGCTAGACTACTTAAAAAATATGTCAATCTTACCTATAAGGTTACTAAGATTGTGCAGAGCTTGGCTTATTTGGACGATGAGCTAGAAGGGTCATTTATTCTTTAAACAAAACCGTTCTATAAAATATCACTGATGTCTCATAAATAAAAATCTGCATGTAAAAGTAAACTAAAGTGACATAATTATTTGTGTAAGTCTATAATGATGATTTGCAACGATGGAAAGTTTCTTTTGTCTCGTGGTTCTTACAACAATCGATATCCTTCATAAAAATTTGATTTTATATAAGTTTTAAAGGTTCACATATTAAAAAAAAAAAAAACGTTATACACAGAAACATACTTTTTATTATTTCTTTATTACAAATACACATTTTATTACAACAAGTTTTTAGGATTAATACAATATCAGTTTTGATAGTATCGACAATGGAGTTTTTTTTTTTTTATTAACAGTCGAATTTTATAAATAAAACGTTAAGTCTTATCGATCTGATTTCAATAAAGATTGTCGAATTAAGTATACGTATCGATTCTAAAACAATAAAAAATAACGTTCATGTAAATGAGGCGATGAGTTCGCGAAAAATAAATACAACATTCCCCAATTTCCACTCCTTTATGTTAAAGTTATAAAAAAGCCGTTTAATAAAAATAACAACGTCGAACTCGAGTACTCGTTAAGAGGGGTGTAAAACAAAATAAGTAAAGGAAAATGGAAATTCGTGGTATAAAATCCGATTTACGACGAATCGATAATTCCCACTGAATGGAAATGCGCGATATCTAAAGCTCCTTTTATGATATATTACGTTTAATATCTGATTCAGTTTAATATAGCGATCATTTTTCTTTAACTTTGATTAAATATTTTAGATTTATTAAACAATTTTCAATTCCCAAATACAGCACCTAAAATTTCAAGGATCCGTTGACGTCAACTGAATACAATCTTTATAAAAAAAATAGACAAGGTTTGTATTTAAAAAAAGTCACAATCTTAAACTTCATCTTCCGCTGGCGAAACCAATGTAAGTTCAACGTTAAATATTAACAAATTTGCTCAGACGGTGACTTTAATCTCAAAGTTATCAAGAAAAATGGATACAGTGGCAAAAGTGTCAAAAGCAGGCACAATGATTTATAATTTACAGAAGAAAAGTTATTCGCAAAATTTGCAGATAAATTACTTTATTATCGACTGATCTTATGATAATAATAATAATGTTCGTAAAATTTAATAGACAAGCCATACTATTAAATAATAATAAAAAAACACAAAAGAAAATTTCAGATATGAATACGAAAAACTTTATTGTAAAGTTTTTATGTTCGCGAAAAATTAGCATTCTGGCCATAGAAATAAAAAAGTTATCATGTAACGTACTCCACTTTGTCTTAATTTACAATAAAAACTTTACCAATGCAAATGCAAATTTTATTTAGCAGCGTATTCCCTTTTTGAGATCAAACAGATCAGAGAAAAACTTTATGCTTACAGTTGAACTAGTAAAAAAATCCAATCATACATAAAAGTTTGCAAAAGCCGGCCGCTAAAGCGAAAGCACTAATTTGTATTGTACTTTTGTCGAATTAATTTAATTGGAAGTTACATTTTATTGGATATTGTTGGAAGTGAGCTTTTATTTCAATGTTTTGGCGGTTTACATAAAAGGAGCTTAAAAGCGTTAACTAACCGTTTCAATTCGCCCAACGTCGAATTAAATGCAAAGAGGACGAAACTTCTTCCAAATGGAAGTACTCACAATACACAATAATTCAACGTTGCTATTTTTACGTTTTATAATCTTTGTTGGTAACGCAGCGATAAATTTATTCCGTGTCTATAAAATATCTGCAAATTAATAATTACGTATTATTAACGAAGTAATTTAGTTTTTAATTTTTCTTTCTGGTTTAAATTAATTAATTAAATCGAATTATATGTCATTTCAAAAGCAACAATTTTGGCACATAATTAATGGGTCTAAAAATTTTAAAATGCAAATATTTTATAGACAATTTGATTTATGAATTTTATATAAACATATACTATACAATAATTAAAAATTTTCTACTTCATATTATTTTGATTTGATAAACAGTTTTGAAACGTAACAATTTCAAAATAAATTCAGTCACAAGATAAATATACCTCTCATATTAGATTTTACACGTCATAAATTTATGTTATACCTATAATATGAACAGTTTGACAACATAGAAAAATATTTATATACTATATGTTACAAAACTCATTTGCCTTAATTAACTTTTGTCAAGGCACCTTTACATAATAGAAAACCTATGAATCCACGGTAGCAAATTGAGAAAATAAGATCGTCGCTTTCATGGAAATATGTTTGCTAATCAAGATATAGAATTAGATAAGATTTGGCCACGTGGATGTTCGACTAAACTAATGGCTAACAAGCCAAACACCGAGACATTTATTTTATTGATTATATTTAAGTATATAAGACTAACTTTTAACATATTACAGATATGCCACATACTGAAAAAAATATATTAATCACAAAAACATATCACAAGAATTCCATTCTATAAATTTTATAAGTTCATAAGCTGATTTATATTATTTAAGAGAAAATTTATAGAACTGTCTTCAAGTATTAAAGCAAAAAGCGTATTTCTAAACAATCTCAACCCAATAACCACCAAAGCAAAAATTCTAATCACATCTACATTACATATCTAAACGTAGAATTAAACAATCTCAATATTTCACTTAGTTACTTATAACCATAAATACACTATATATGCGAAAATCTATATACATACTGTATATTTCACACAATATTCAAAATTAAGTACACAGAATAAAAAGAAATTTCTCATTTTATATGAAAAAATTGTAGTTTTACGACCTAATAATACGAAAAAAATTATATAAATTGAATTATTCTCTATACTATGTTCGTAAATTCGGAGGAGTAAATACATAAGCCAAATCGTATTATTTAGACGTCCAATTCTACTTTGTTCGGTTATTGTTAGATGGAATTTCGTGCAATTGTCTATTAGATTTTGTGCATTTCTCTTATATTTCATTATAAAAAGTTAATAACAAACACTTTCTTTTGAATATCTGCAATCATTTTTAAAGGAGAAAATGTAATAAATTTTTAATTTCTAAACTAATTACTACTATTTACGAATCAAACAATTTGGAGAAACTGAAATCTTGTTTAAACTAAGTTTATTGATAAATGGCCCCAAACGGGAGCGTTTCCTTGGCGGTGAAACTACAGTACTTGTCCCTAGATTTGAATACATTCAAATTGAAGTTATTAATTCACCTTGCTGCACTTCATTTCTATAAAGAACTGTTTTTTTATATTGTTAATACACAATAAATGACATTTTAAATACTTTAAAATCGACACTTGTCAGCTGTCAAACATGTAAACATTAAATACCAGAAATCTGGTTGCGATTACGGCAATTTACACTGTGTAAACGTGTCTCGCAAGTAGCCAATCAGTGAGCGAATTTTTTAAGTGAAAATTTTAATTTACTCCTCCGAATTTACGAACGTAGTATAGTAGCAATAAATAGTAATATTTATATATCTTTTAAAAATAATAAATATGTTGATACAAATGTATGTATATTTATTTTAACATTAAGCGTTTAAACCTTTAAGGGATTAAAAAACCCATACGTAAAATTAAAACAATACAGATAATTCTGAGTATCACAGAATGAATACTACATCTAATGGCTCGTATAAAAAGTCCTCAGATAGAAATATAATTTTATATTTATAATCTTAGTGTCATGTATTAGTCACGCGAACAAAATAAAATAAACATTTTCGCATCGGGTATGAAAAATGTGCATTTTATTCGTAAGCGACCATTTTAAAAATATCAAGTTGCGTCCTTAACTAGCGTTATCGAAATAATAACTTGGAAATTTTTTAATCTGTACAGTAAACAAATTAATTTCTTAAACTATACGTTTCATACTGCTAAGACATACCAGAAGATGGATCATCAATGTCGGTTCCCACGTTGGAAGATCTGTGCCTCGAACGGCTGTAATTGCTAACATTTTCTTCGCCAATTTCTCCTGGATAATTATTATCAACGTAACCGTCAACAAAATCAATATTGTCCACGTTCTTCACAAACATCGGCTCTGTGTTAACAACCCGACTGCTGTACCTTTGTTCTTCGGAATCGCCAGAAACAACGGGCTTCGTTTTCCTTTCCGTTTCGTCTATACTTTTGTTTGAAACCACTTTGCTTTTGCTTTCGGTCTCGTATTCGACCTCCTCCGATTGTTTCGGATTAAGTTTCATCTTTGCTATTCTATTTTGTACTATATGTAAATGTCTCAAGACGTAATCTTCACTTGGCGCCAATACGTGCGCTTTTTCGAGGCATTCTTGTGCGTCAAATAACTTACCACGTTCAACGTGCACGACGCACAAATTGTGAAGTCCTTGGATATTCTCCGGATCCAATTCTAAAATTCGTTTGTAACACTGAAATTTATAAAAAAATCGTCAGAAAAATGGAAACTGGAAACATTTAAATAGTCTTTCCGTAAAAACTCCAATTCAAGGATGATTGTACGCTTCGTAGTACAATAATTTAGGCTTAATATTTATATTAATATAAAGGAATGTTTATTCAACGTTCGTGTCACATACTGGACGCAATGAATATTAAAGCTATTTAAACAGAGTGCGCCATAAAGGATAATTAATTAAATGCAAATGACAGAGACAATTTGAAAACATGTATAATGTGAATCATAAAATTCATTAATAAATGACTACATACAAGGAAATTGAGAAATCTGTTCGTACAAGTTTGTTCACCAACGAACAATTTAATTATTAGTATCACGTAGACAATGTAAAAAAATATGAAATAATTTTACAATTATACTTACATTTTCTGCAGCATCGAGATCTTTAATGTTATTTATATAGATGTCTCCTAATAATATCAGCCCTTTGGTGTGATCGGGATGATATTTTACAAGTTGGTTGAGAAAGGGAGCCGCTTCCAGTGGTCTGAGATCGTCGGCCAACAACAAAGCCAAATTAAACAAAGCACTTCTGAAATCAGATTTGAGGTGTACAGCTCTTCTGAACCAATGTTCAGCTTCTTCGATGTTTTTGTCGTCCATTGCCAGCATTCCCAAGTTAAAATGCACCCTCTCGTTGTCGGTGTCCTTAGATAGAAGTTTAAGCAAACGATCTCTTGCAATTTTCCGTAACTCGGAACGTCCAAATTCTTGTAAAAGAATCGCGGAATTGAGCAACGCTTGTTCGTGTTCTGGATCGAATTCAAGTGCTTTATCCAGATAGGCTAACGCCTGAGATGCCTTTCCTTGCTCAAGAAACACAACACCGAGCTGAAATAAAAACACAAATATTAAGATTAAGCACATTTCATAAAGTTGAGTGGAATATCGTAAAGGGATAATTTTAATTTGTTCCATTAAAACTAGTTAACTATGATACAAACTTTAACAAACATATTTACATAAATCTTGTTTTATTATTCATTTCCCAACGTTTAGAAACTTGCAAACTTGACGCTTTATATTTCTGATATACAACAAATTTGAAACATTTACCAATATTTAAATGAACGGGTTTTTGTTGATTCAAAACTTATTTCTTCCAGAAAAGCTATATTTCCTTTAAACTACTGATTTTTCAAATCCAATTTTTGGAATCCTTTGAGATGGAAGACACACTCAGGAACAATTATTTTTCTTCGTTTTCTATTGATGTCTTGCGTTCATAAACGCGTATCTAATGATTTCCTGATAGGAAGATACCTTGTATTAAACATTTGGAAATGCGTGTTTGCGCCACACTACATTAATCTAGACACGAGACAACCAACTGCGCGCTGTTGTGAAGAGATATTTCCATATACGAAGACTTAACGAGAACTAATTAACACGGATTAACGACGTCCCACACAGTCCCCAAGTTCTCAGATTATCTGATAAATACAGACTTGATGCATAAATAGTTCGCGTTTAACTAATCTAAGTTCGTTCAAGTGCAGAATAGTTCACACAGAAAATTGAATGATTTTTATGATTACTTTTTTTCTGTATTTTGAAATTTAATTACATAAATAAACATAGTTATACCATTGCCGTGTAGCATTGCAGTTACATAAATAACATCTCCGACAATGCACGTGCACGTGTTTACGGATAACACGCTCGGTTATATTGCATAAATTTTCGAAAGGATCGTTAACAAGGAAATTCAAAATTTCAGCTTGAGGTTAAACTTAAATATTCTAACAATCTTGATCACATAGAATTTTACAGTGGAGCTTTTCATGCAGATATGTATAATCAAGTTGATAAATTATAATTTAATTTTAATTAAAATATGAAAAGGCATTAAATTGTTGTTCGAAATTTTGTTGTTTCCTCACCAAAGTGTTCGGAACGACACGTTGATGACGTTTTTAATACAAAATTATTAAACAAATCGTTTAGAAGAAACTGATTTTAATTTATTTTAATTAATTAGAAAGATATTCAATTTACTCGAAACAACAACAAGTAACAGTGACATCAGATTAATTAAGCCTTAGAGGAATTTAGACGTAATCCATTATTAATGACAACTGTATTGGGGTAGCCATAATTTCGAAACTAGGCCAACTGTACGAAGTGAACACGCCATTTTATGGTTCGAATTGAATCAAATATTTTATTATCCTATGAGAATTTAACTAATGCGGAAAACAACAATAAGTTTATGTCTTCAGTCGTACGTGGTGAATTTTTCTTTGGCTCCACGATCTAAATTCAAAATTTAAGATCTAAAAACAAAACCAATAAACATTGGAACGTTGAGTTTAATATATTGAAACGTAAAGCATAATTACATCAATAAATTGAAAAGTTAGAAATTGCTGGGAAAATCCGTCAAAAATGTTTTTAGAACGAATCTTTAATTATAGCTGCATTTATTTGTTATTAAATTTTCAGCAAAATAAATCTGAACAAAATTATGTAAAAAAATGTAAACGATTCCCATTCTGCGTAAACCTAAGGACGAACAATATAATAATTGTCTATTTCATTTACCCTGATAATTCGAACGAATTGTAAATATTGAAATATATATCCATAATAAGCACTATATTGTAAATAAACAAAAAAAAAAAGCTTTAATTCACACTGGCTGGAGCGCGGCGCTCGTGTCGGTAAATATGCACTACATATAAAGCAAACTTAATTATCTCGTGAAATGTGTCATTAATTAGAGTAATTTAATGGTGCCGAGTTGATTAAAACGTTCAAATGTTATATGATTTCAAAATATGTTTCATGTCGTGATAACACTAAATTTTAAATGAACAGAAGAAGAATACGTTACACTATTTCTCAAGAAAATATGAATAAAATTGCAGGAAATAAAAGCGTTGTGGTTGAGATAAACGTATGAGAATTTCGAGCAAAAGGAGATCAGTAGATGGGGACGAGTTGACGGTAGCTAAGTGAAAAGGGGGAGAATATAAACTGGAAAACAAGAATGTTAAAAAAATTGAATTACGTCAAGAAGAAAATTAAAGAATTAAGTTGAGTGAATATGAGTAATAGAAAAATAAAATAAACAATTGGGGAAATTAAAGAACACAAAAAATGAACTACAAAAAATTAGAAAACTAAGTGTGATTTTGCACAAACTATGTGAATGAATTAGAAGAGTTGGAAGGAAACTTTGAATTAAAAAAAAAAAAAATGAACATAGGGGCGATTGACGAAGAACATATTATTGTCCCAAAATAAAATGTGTTCCATTTAAAAATTTATACTGAAATAACTGGATTCAATCAAAAAGGAAAATAAAATAATATTGTTTCTAATTAATCTCAAATATAATATTATTTCTATGTAGAAAGATGCAATATACTTCCACAGATTTTTTCTAAAATTTCTGAAATCATTACAGGAAAACCAATACTTTTAGGACGGTGACGTTCGTTTCAAAATACTGCAGGGCTTCTGTGCATTTCCCCAGATTCCAATGCATGGTCGACGTTATTAAATAACTTTGCATTCCTTTGATTCACCCGAAGTCCGGATATAAATATAGAGCAGTCGCTTTCGTAGTTTGAGTTTTGAATTTATTCCTCGCAGAGATCGCGACTAGCTACAAAATTAAAGACATTGCAAATTTCATTGCTTTTACAAGATGAATTGTACCGTATGGAGAATATGAATATTTAGAGGCAATTTATATACAAAAAAAATTATTGTCATGCTTTGAGTTAATTTGAAGCTTCTAATATCGATTAATAAGGTATCACTTTTTAATTTGCGCTTCTTATACATTTCTTTACTAGCTTTACAAGAAATTATAAATATTTTAAGAAAAAATTCAAAATTTTCATAAAACAAAATGCAAAAAAATATTGATTACATTTTACGTTTTTAAAATGTGATAAATACAAATATTTTTATATGAAAATAAGTGTTAAAATGTCGATAATTTTATGTCCTAATAAACACCAGCTTAAATTAATATTTTAATCCAGTTTTGATCGTCAGTACTTATTATTTGAGGGATTATCTGCGGGTCGTTAAATTCGTCCCTGTACGTAGAAGTAGGTGATAATGTTATAGTGTCAAAATAAAATTATTATTCAATAATTTGTATAAAATAACAAGGATCAAGCATTAAAAACTACGCAATCTACAAAATATAAACTCATTCTTTGCATTCAGTTGATAGTCAGTAATCCGATCAGACTTTTTATTCACAAATACATAAACAAAGTAATCTAATAATGAATCCGTTTATGGATATCTGATTATTACTATGAACAATATATCCGGGAAACAGTAGATGCAACCGTGTATTCTTAACATTTTGAAGATGTTTCTGACTGCGTCAAAATTTGATTTCAATTTAGATAAAGATGGCTAATTAAAAAGACCCAATTAAATGCAAATGGTCTATGTTTTATACAAGATCTGAAATTCCTTACAAAAGATTACAGAGATTTCATTTCCCACGGATTAGACGGCAAGGCCCAAATTGTGTTAAACACCTCAGACAAATAATGCCATTTTCAGCAATTTTCTCAAAATCCCTGCTTAAAAATATGTCAGTAGCAGCTTTATGGAACGATGTGTAAAATCCGCAATACACACAGAGAATTGGAATTGAAGTCAGCATGACAATATGATCAGATATTAAGGTTCGTTTCAATTTCGATTTTATTTGATTTACTCAGATCTATTCCTGTTGTGATTTTTTTTTAGTTTTATGTAATTCTCATAAAATTAAGTAATTTATTAATTAGGCATTTTTATTTATGATTTCTTAACTTGGGAAATTGACTTTATATATTCACCATTTTTTCAATTTAATTTTCCTTAAAAGGTACGTAGATAGAAAGAAAGGAAAACATTGGTTCCAGAAATGCGACCAGGTTGCCTGGAAGGAAGATTGGAATATACTGGAATGGTGCGCTGCGGAGGTTCTAAATCAAAATGCCGAAGAATTCGAATTTTAAAAAAAGAAAAAAGTGAAGAGCACAAGCAGATTTAAAAAAGGTTTCTTACAATAAATCATTGAAAAAAAAAAATAGGAAGTTATACATGACATGAAGATAAATTATAACCAATCAATATCAGAGCAGATTGTATAAAATCAATTAGTAAGTAAATAAATTTCACGCTACGTGTCATTACTGTAATTTAATTAGTGTTCCAGAAATGCATTCACAAGACAATGACAGAAGAGACGCATTTCGAACTGATTAATGAAAAGTGGAACATGCATAATTTAGAACGTGGAGATGTAACGTATTGCAGCCATATTTCAGTTAAATAGAAGGCCAATGATGTAATACTAATGCGACACCACTAATCAACTATAGTGCATGGAAAGATTTTTTTCTTCAAACGTAATACAAATTATAATAATTTTTTGTTTCATAAAATTGTGATTCTTTTGCTTTAAATGAAAACCTCTATTATTGAGTTACGTCACCAGGAACACATTGGTAGTTTCTGACGTCATCCTATGCTAAAATTATATGATGACGTCAGAAATAACCGGTGTGTTGCTTAATTCAAAAATAGACCCTCTGGAATGCCGTTGCAAATTGCACATTAAATTAATTGTTACATTAAATTAATTATATTAACGAAGAAAATAAATAAAAGAATTCTAAAACTTACATTATAGTAGATATCCGGATTGTTGCTGTCGTATAACAAAGCTCGTTCGTAAACCTCTTGAGCTTCCTTAGTTCTGTTCAATTTAATTAAAATGTCACCTCGGTTGATGTAAGCTTGAGTGTAATCAGCACGCATGCTAATTGCTTGTCTGTAGAGCAAGTCCGCTTCCTCCAATCGTGTGGAATTTTTCGATATTAAATTGGCGAGATTCAAAAAAACGTTCAAATGATTCGGAGCAATGCGAGCCTGATACGATTCGCCGGGCTTCGCCTTCGGCAACAAGGACTTGGCCCTCAAGTAAGCTTCTTCGGCCTCTTTGAACATTTTCAAATGGTTGTACGTTCGACCCACGTTAATGTGAGCACCGACGTCGTCTCGCTGTACGTTAACCGCCGTTTGAAAATACTGCAAAGCTTCCGTGTATTTCCCTTGGCTTTCTAACGCATGACCGACGTTATTATACAACTTTGCGTTTTTCTGGTTCACGCGAAGCCCCGACATAAAAATTGAATACTCGCTTTCCCAATCCCAGTTTCGTAGGTAAGTTTTCGTACCGTGCGCCACGAGTAAAAAACTTAAACCAAACCACGCTAATTTTTTGCTCTTCTTCTCGGCGAAACTATTCCAACCGTAAGCGACGAGTAAACAGAAACCCATCGAGGGTATGTAGAGAATCCTTTCGGCTATAACGAATCCGACTGGGAAGAATAAATTCGACGCGGGGAGGAAAGGAAGTATTAGAAATGCCAAGCTCTGCAACAGACACATATTTAAAGAAATTATATTAATGCATGCAGGCTTCACGATAAAATGTCAAGCATTCGAGTCAAATTGCAATTTTATTTTATTACGTTACTTAATTATTGTTAAATATAAATTGGTATCGAAACTGAAGTACGCTACATGGGAAAACATGAACTATACATAGTTTCCACTAAAATTGTTGTGAATAAACGGCGGAAAGCACTAAACGCGTGGCGTGCGATTTAATTAATCTATCCCGACGGCGACACACCTAAATAGTGTGTGGAGTGAAATTTTCAACATTTTAATTTATGAAAGTTACCACATTTACTAACTAATTGAAGTAATTGCCCTAAATCTATACAGGGTGATTGGAAATGACTGAAAAATTTAAGGATAAACAAAAACGAAACGTCGAATTGACGCAGTTCCAGTCCGGATAATAAAAAATTGGATAAGGTCGCGGAAGCCTTCGTAAAAATATTGTATATAAATAAAAAAAAATTACCATCAGTATAAGAACGCTTTGCTGTTTGTTCTCCGTCGCAAAAGCGGTCACGACAAGTAATATAAGAAAGGTATAAGCGGCCAACGTTGACAAATTCCTCGGATCGAAAAACGATTCAACAAGGGGGACCGTTCCCATCGTCCAGTCGCAGCACAAGTCGCACGGAAAAAGTAGCAGCCATAAATTTACACTTATCAAGTAATGGTAAGTGAGTTGTCGTGTAGGGGTGGGCGTGACCGATGCGGGATTATCAAACCTCGTGAAAACTGGCAACTGTGATCCCATTATTTGTAATCTGGCCAAGAGAAGACATACGGTCGTCAGTGCAAGTACAATTAGACGTTTTATGGCTTCACTTGACCACGACAAGTGGTGTGTTGACTTTGCCGTTATTGCGGATTTGATTATGTGTTTGATTTCAGGAAGCCTGACCTGAAAATAAATTTAAAATTATTATACATGTGAAAAACGTTTTTTTTATATATATTTTTTCTTAACGTATTTTCAAATAAATAATTTCCACTGAGATATAGCTAGAAATTTATTATTATTATTTTTTGTTATATGATACAGATTTATTATAAAAACGTTAAAGACTGTACAAAGCTTTGAGCTTTAAGTTAAAATATCTGTGGTAGATGACCTTTATGAATTTTCAGTTTTATTTGTTTCCTTTGATAATGATATATTTTTAAATAACTTGTTGGTGATTGTTTTTTTTTTTTTTTTGTAAGAATATGAAACTTTATACAAAATTTTTTATTATTTTTTAATGCAGTGTTTATTTCTTTATTCTGCTATAAAAAAGCAAAAGACTGTTCAAAAGCTTAGAACTTTTAGTTCAAACATCAGAGGCAGATGGTCATTATGTATTTTCCATTTTGTTCATTTTTTCCCTTTGATAATGATGTGTTTTTAACTTTTCAACAATTAAATTTATTATTATTATTTCTTGTGAGAGTACGAAGCTCCTAAATTAATGTTTTTAAAATCAGTTTTTTTTATTAAAATAATATTAATATATATTATTATTAAATAATGCCGTTCAATCGTCCAAGAAATAAGTTATTACTCATTCGTTTTGTCTTGATATCGTACCGTAAAAGTTATCAAATATTTTTTAAATTCTGTAGGTTAAGTACATACAGTGAGGACAAAAAGTAAGGAATATTTAAAATAAAAACGAACTCAACCAGTTTTTTTAAAAAACGCTGAAACAGGTCGATTTTTGATTTCAAAAATACACATTAATATGTGCGATTCATCTTCTGACTTTCATTTGTTTTGTAGTTATGACGCCATCACAAAAAAAATAAATGACAACATAGATTTTTTATTGTGGAATCCGATAGTGATTTTTCTACCCTTTATGACCGTGCAAAAAAATCACAAGGTTGCATAATAAAAATTCTGAGAAAAATCGATCTGAAAATTTAATGTTGATATTTTTTATTTTATTTTATTTAACCCTTTCTGTTCTGCCACCTCAACAGGTCGGACCCCATTTACATAGTATGGTCTTTGGGTTGCGGCCACGACCGACTTACAATTATCCTAGATAACAAATAATTGCTTTTTGAAGTACCTACCTTTCGTCGTTATCTTACAACCTTTGTAGCGTACTGAATAATCAAGACACCATGATAAAAATGTTAAATCTGAATGAATGAATGAAACAGTTTGCTAGATTTAACATTTTT
>JAFFZR010018325.1:0-14101 GCA_018397195.1 Lethrus apterus | reverse complement strand
TTATAAGCTCCATAGTTTCACAAATTTGCTTCAAGTCTTGAAAATCTACGAGGTTCTGGAACTTCTCTGTCCGGAAAGCGGTTGCTGTAAACGCGCACCGCTTGACCACTATTTTTACCACATTCGAAATACACTTGCAGCATGTCAGTTAGTTGATTGTTATCCATGTTTTGTTATTTCATAAAAAATAATAAATTTGAATTATAAAATAAGTTAAAATACGAAAGAAACTACGAAATTGACACTTAAATGACATTTATCGCTTTGTGTTCTGATTGTTGTAGTGTGGTGTTTCCACGGCACACTTGAGAATTTTATAGGAAATCCGGTTTAATTTTATGAATATTTTATTTATTTTTTCTGATAAATATTTCACCAAAATTAACTTGTTATACATCACTGGATTCAAAAAAAAATCCTCTACCATACTAAATTAAAAAATATATACATTGCCATTTGAAAAAAAAAACTTGACTATCGCTTCACATTAAAGTTAATGCAGAAAAAATCAAAATTAACACGTCCTTGTAGTATTTTTACGATCATTTATCTGCGTTTTTTGTTTTTTGAAATCGGACAATAAACAAGAGAGCTACAGCTTGCGGCATTTTTTAGGAATCACCCTGTATATATATTTAATTAATTTTAATCTCTACCAACTATGCATGTGTTACAAACCTAAGGCTATTTAACTAGAATATTATAAAAGGCATCTAAGGTTAACGGAAGTCAAAGTTAAAAGAAAAATTAAATGAAGTACCTACATAATTATTACACATAACAAAATATATGCTGAAATATTTTTAATCGAGTTTAAAAAAATATATCTCTAACAATTTAAAAATGTCCCAGGAATACTACATTACCTACTCCTATATTATTATGGTGTAGTATTATCGTCTTAAGTGATGGTCACGCATACAAGTTTTTTCATGTAAAATTCTTCAATTTCAACAATTATATAAATGTGATAAATCTTGTTCTTTACTGATTTTTCACGTTTCATTCTTCTAAGAATTTCATAATACTGTAATATTTTAATGTTAAATATTCTCGGCTATAAAGTCATCTGACGCATGAGCGATTCAAAAAAACATGTGTTAATTTAGAACCGTGGGAAAATACGATATAATTAAATCGATTCGCGCATCTGGGCAAATTGTTCGTGTTTCGCGCATACTTTCAACTATTATCAATAATGTATAACAAGATCACAAATTTAAATTGCTTTCGGTGTGTTTAAATCGAACAATACGATGAGACTCGATTATTACAATAGTTTAAAATTGTTTATTTGTAATTTACTATAGAGAAATCATTTATTTATTTGTGAAACTCAATTTTATCTTTATGTTCGTTAGGCCGTAGAAATTTCCTTGCAATCGAGGAGAAAACATCCGCTGTTCAATAATTTATTAATCAAGCCGTGTAAGCCTACGCTCTATGATAAATTGTGTCGACGTAGAAGTTTCTTATCTGCTTTAATTTTAGGCTTCTTTATTTCCTTCGGATATTCGCCAACTGAACGAAACTAATGAAACTAAGCTCATTCCGATTGTAAATGATTGTTTCAGTGACTCGTGATTCCGGAATTACTAAAAGTTGCTGCTTCGCATTGATCAGGATTCTTTCCGTTTGGAGATATTTTTATCTGTCAACTGAATTATAACGTAATATGAAAGTTCGATTGATCAAGTTTACTCTCGAACCTACTACCTGTCCATATATCGTGCATCTGTAGTGGTAATTTTGAAACATTTTTAACAAAAGATTGAAAATATAAACTAGAAAAAATGATCAACAATCGACAAAACTTTGTAACAAAGACGCATAGAAACTATAAAAACAAACTGATATTTTCATTGTATTTAGTCGTAAAGTGTGCAACTTTTAGCTAATAATGGATTTTTCCCAAAATTTTACACAAAAAAAACAAATCTTATATGAGAAATAATTAGCACAAAAACTTTTATCTCATGGTCCCTAATTCAATTTCAGTTCATAACCAATAAACCATAGATATTTTTCAATGACCCAATGAACTACACAAACCATTTTTTTTTTAATCTATAATTTAACTTACATAACATTTTACATTACTTTTTTTGTTAATTCTTTCGAAAGCCAATCAAGACCTTCACAAAGACCATTACCCGTCGTCGCACACGAAGCCTGAATATGCCACTGGCGATTATGAACTTGATACAACTGTAACTTATCGGCAAGTTCCACAAGTTTCATCGCGTTAGGCATGTCCTGCTTATTTGCGAAGATAAGCAACACAGCGTCGTTCAATTTCGGTTCCTCGAGCATATTTTGCAGCTCGCTTTGAGCTTCCTGTATGCGTTCTATATCGCTACTGTCTATGACAAAAATAAGTCCCTGGGTATTGTCAAAGTAATGACGCCACAAACGACGTATTTTGTCTTGCCCGCCGACGTCCCATACAGTAAAACAAATATTTTTGTACACAACGGTTTCAATGTTAAATCCAATAGTTGGGACTGTCGTAACAACGTCGCCCAATTTAAGCCTATATAATATGGTCGTCTTTCCAGCTGCATCCAAACCAACCATCAGTATTCTCAAATTTTTCTTTTTGAATAAACGTGATAAAACTGACGAAATTGTTAAGCCCATTTCAAATGACTTGACGTATGTCATTCACGTATCATGTCTCAAATCACTACAGTTTTTCACCGACACGCGTTCATCAAGCTTTCGCAGAAGCATGAAAATTCAACTAAGGATTATGACTGGATTTATCTAGGTGTGATTTTATCTATTGGGACGTTTGAAAAAAAAATGTTTGAAACACAAATTCCCACTATTTGCATGAAATGGGAGAAAATGAAAATATTCCAAACCAGGCAACTAGTTCAATATTCACATAAATGCAATGTTTCACAGTGTATCCTGTATACAATCGTCGTAGCTCTTTTGTATTTCATTTCTGGGATTTAGTAGTACAAGATTTTGTGCAAAATTTCATTTTCTACCGACTGCTATATAAACATACAGTATGTTCCATTTAAAAAAATTTATTATCTGAGTAGGCTCTGAAACGTGATGCGCAATTGTTTTTTTTGCGTTGACCATTGCAATTAGCGGAAAAATCACTGCATCTTTACTAGTTTAACCGACTCTGTAGCTTCAAAAATAACGAAGATAGCAACAGTGCCTCGATAATTTGAAACACCCGGTATAATTTCAATAAAAAATATTACTGAATTCTTTAAAATAAGGGTGATGTATGTACATACATTCGGATTCGTAATTCACTTGTCACTTGCTACAACTAAAGAAATTTGCAACGCCTACTTGGAAAATAGTATTTTTACTGTTTTACAAATTTGACAAAATTGTTTTCTTAGGTTGTCGTAGATCGTTGAAAAGGGTATAAGGTATAACAAATGCTATCGCCGTAACTAAAAATTTAATATGTCGCCCATAAGAAAAAAAAAACAGTTGACTGTTGTATCTCGAAAAAGGAAAGTTGGACGAAGATTCTGGCTACATGAGTAAATTACATAAAAAGTGTTATATTAAACAGGAAAAAATTAGTCCGCTACAGTGATAAATAAAAAAAATAGAGACGAAAGGAGAAAATGGCACATTTTCGTTTTTTGATTATATCTAGCAAGCTAATAAAATTTTTAAAGTTTTGAACGTGGCTTTATACTGGCCCCCAAAATACTAAACTTTTCCCTAATTTAACTGATCTATCTCTTATGATTTCTGAGATACCAATGGTGGGCCAAATTAAAGTTTACACCCTGTATATTTCATTTAATTTACATAGTTTATTTTCTAAGTTTCTGTCTGTACTCATCATAATTTGCTCGAAAAAGAGACTGTTTTTGCAGATTTAGTGTATACCTAAACCCATCTTTTATCTGTTACAATTATAACAGCCATTTATTTAAAACTGAGCATATACAAACCCACAACATATAATTTAAGAGATTTTCCATTTTTCACAATATTTATGAAAATAAAACTTTACAAAAATTATTTAAACGAAACAAACCTTAAACATACCTAAAATTAAACATACCTTTCTGATAATTAGCCTCGGTAAAGCCATCCCTGTGACAGAACAAACTAATTTAACAGTAGATCCGTAATGAATGTAGCCATCACGAACTTGAAATTCTTCACTTTCCGATTCGTTATCATCCAATAAATGTATCGTAAAAGCACCCCACTGAGTTGAACTTGCATGAAAATGACCGTTTTCTACGTGTAGATATCTAGTAGAAACAGTTTGTGACCGTAAACGATTAAACAAGGCGACTTTGGTACCACTTGCAATACAAAGATCTGCATTTTTTAAAGATTGTTTCTTTTTCGAAGGTTTCGAAATTACTTTAATACGTTTACTATGAAATACTCCTATGTCGTGTCCTGAGCCGTAAAACATTTTAACAGACAACATAAAATGTTTTCGTTTGTCTGAATCGGATATGTACAGTGTTTTGGCAGCACAGTATTGCTTCCCATTATTTAAATCAAGTTGTTGCATATCTTGGTCGGAGTTTCCTATTCCTATAAATGCACATAATTGACTTGCTTGTTCAGATTCTCCCTCGCGTAACATTTGTTCTTGTCTCAATCTCCAACCGTCACCAAATAAATATATACATGGTGGTGGGCAAAAGAAACGTTTTTCATTACCATAGGATTTCTGTGCAACTTTGGCATGTAATATTACGATAACCATATCAGATCTGTCTCTTAAGTAACGCTCCATAGCTTCTCTGGTAAGTCTACGATCTTCACCTCGATATCCTCCAGGAACCACAGCTCCAGAAAACCTAGGATACATAGCCCCATGTTGTGGTGGTGGCGTGGGTGGTGATTGTGCATGAGCAATACCTGGTAATCCGTACTGATGCGGCATGTTAGAATATAACCCTCTATGTTTCAAACACAATTGTTTACTAACTACACATTTCTGATTTGTTTATGAATGACAACTACGTGTACACGTGCTCAAGTGTACTCATCAGAGTAGTAAAGACTAACTACAATCAAGTCGGAAGAAGTTATTGGTAAACACTGACTGCGTGACTCTGACGGTGCCTACCGCAGCTACCGCGATACGTGAGAACAACTGGTCTGGGTCCCCTCCGCTACATTGCTACCTCATTCTATTCGAAAAACACCTGTTTATAATGCGAGTTTTCCGACAGTCCGACCAACACGACGATCCGAACATTTGAAAATAACACATCTTAATGTTTACGCTAAACATTTATAAATGAATTACACGTCTTACAAAACTGCGTAATATAATCTTTGTATACCGACGTCCACGCATAACACATTGCAAATTTGTTTACTTATGTAACTATTGCAGTGTACTTTATTATGGATGACTGTACTTACGCGCCCCTTACCCCCCAAAATGCCGCGAAAGGATGTTGGGGTTATATAGCTGGGGCGTGGGAAAATATGGTGTGGGAAAGAGTGGGTGGCCTCGGCGATTCTCAAACATTTGATACAGACGATGTAATTCAGACTTTAAGAGAGATTAGGTTAACATATATTTTCCTCCGATTTGATGATTCTCGCGTCTACAATCATGGGAATCGGAATCTAACGTGTTCTGGTCATTATAACGCGCAGGCGTTACCGTGGGAATTTAATTTTTTAACCAATTTTGCATTTCGATATTTGGTAAATCATGGGAGTGCATGGTTTGTGGAGGTTAATAGAACCTTCGGGAAAGCCGGTACCTCTCGAGACACTTGAAAATAAGACTTTGGCAGTCGGTATCCTTATTTTGCTTTCGACGTTCTCACGGTAATTTGATATACGACCTTGACTTTGCACGTAAGATATTTCAATTTGGTTACATCAGGCAGTTAAGGGTTTCCAAGATTCTAAAGGGGCGCCGCTACCCAACGCACATCTTTTGGGAATTTTCCACAGAGTGTGTAAATTATTGTATTTTCGTATTCGTCCGGTTTTCGTGTTTGATGGTGGCGTTCCCATTTTAAAAAAGGAAACGATTGTACGTTTTAAAATACGTTTCGTGCCGGGAATTACTTAATTTTTTATAGGCTAAACGAAATCAGTCAAAGACAAGAAATTTCAATGAAGCCAATCGTATACAAAAACAACTTTTAAGAACTCTTCTTAAACATTCAGCTGTGAATAAAGTGATCTCGGAGAAAACGAAAGCTACAATTGAAAGCATCGAGAAAGATTTGGTAAAAAGTCAGAGAAATGATGCCGTTGATGATTTATATAAATTACCTCCATCTGAGCTTGAGGCCAGTTTATCTTCTAGTGATGACGATTACACTACAGATACAACGGAAAGTTCAAGTCCGTCGAAAACTTGGGATTTACATACTATAGATGAAAAGAGCACACAATTTAAATCGTTACCTGTTGATATAAGACACGATATACTGACAGAACTGAAAGAAACCAGAAAACAATCATCTTGGGGGAGAATTCACGAACTACCAACTCACAGTGATGATTTTTCTATTTATCAGATGAACCGTTTATTAAAAAGGCATTCAGTACAAATATCATTAGAAGAAACAGAAAAAGAAATGGGAGGTCACATATTATCTTTGGGTGAATTAGAAGCTTTATTAAATGATCACGGTGTAATAACATCAAACGAAACTATCGGAAGTCGAATTGCTTCAAATGAAAATGTTAGATATTTATTAATAAAAGATGTCAAGAAAGCAATGGAGAAAGCGATAAATGATGAAAATATAAAAGCAAAATCTGATACCTCAGACAATATCAACCAGGAAGGAACAACAACAACTGCCACAAAAGATGAAAAAATTAAAAATTCTGAATTCGAAAAAGACTTAAAACAAGCCATACAACTTTCATTATTGGATGTACCATCCACATCTAAAAGTGATATTAAAGAATCTACACAAACAAAAATCGAAACTACAACTCATACTGAACAAGAACAATCCTATTTTGAAAAATTTAATGATGCAGATTTTCAAAGTGATTCTAGTGAATATGAGGACAATTTATCGAACAAAGTTCTCACTTCAGCAAAAAACTATATGACTGAATACAGTGGATTAACACAAAGTGAAATTGCAAAAATTATTGACAATAAATCACAGAAAACCAAACCTACTTTGTTAGATACTAATAAGAAAGAACTTGTTAAAAAACAAGATGTTCCTATGGAAAATATCTCCATTGAAAGTAAAGCAAAGAATGAAGTCGAAACAAAAAAGAACTTAGTTGAAGTAATATCAGATACAGAATCAAGTTCCGAGTCTGACTTCCTTGAAGTTGAAGACGGTGTATCTGAAGATAATATAAACAATTTGGAAATTGTAGTAAAACCAACAGATAATTTAGATGATGACTTATTTGGTGATATATTTAATAAATCAAACACGAATATAAATGATAGAAAACATGATTTAATAAATAATGAAAAAATTACAAACATTAGTAATGCCCACTTAAAAGATATTGGAAATTTTTCTGATGAAATTAAAGTCATTGATGATAAAACAAACAAAACAAGCAACTGTGAAAATGATAGTGGTAACAACCCTATTGAAGTAATTAAAGTAATCGACAATGTAAATAATACCGAGATAAAAAGGTCAGATATAAATGAAGAGGTAAAAGAATCACTTTTACATGAAATTGTAAGAGATAATGTGCATAGTTCATTAGAAAATGAAAAAAAAATTAACTTATCCACAAAACAATTAGAGGAAATGAAACTGAACTTAATGCACGAAGAAAATGAATTAATATCGGAAAGAGCTACAAAAGAAAGATTAGCCAGTAATATAACTGATCAAATGTATCAAGAAGCTCAAGTAAGTATTTATTTATTAAATTATAAATTATTCATGTTTATTGTTCTTTAATGAAGGAATTATTACAACTGTTTGGACTACCATACGTAATAGCTCCAATGGAAGCTGAAGCACAATGTGCATTTCTGGACGAAATAAACTTAACAGATGGTACAATTACTGATGATAGCGATATTTGGTTATTTGGTGGCAAGACCGTGTACAAGAATTTTTTTAATCAAAACAAACGAGTTATGGAATTTAAATCTGAAAATATTTTTCATTCGTTTAGTAAATAAGTGCATTAAATAAATAATTAAAATAATGATTTTATTTATATTTTAGGATTGTCAAGATATGAAATGATTTTATTAGCTTTACTGGTTGGAAGTGATTATACCACAGGTCTTCAAGGAATTGGGCCTGTAACTGCCCTAGAAATACTAGCTGTATTCCCTCCGAAGAAATTAACTAAGGTATGCATTTCTCAGGACCAATTGATAACAGGTCTAAAAGAATTTCAAAAATGGTTTAAAGAAGGTAACATACCTGGACCAAGCCGAACTACTCTAAGAAATAAACTTAAAAATGTTAAAATTTCCGAAAATTTTCCTAGTTTACAAGTTGTTCAAGCATATTTGGAACCAACTGTAGATTCGAGTAATGAAAACTTTTCTTGGGGAAAACCAGATATTGTGGGTCTTATGGACTTTGCAAAAGAAAAGTTTGGATGGAATCGAACAAAGAGTGAGGAAATATTAAAACCTGTAATTAAACGTATGGAAGAAACGTTCACTCAAAAAAAGATAACAAATTATTTTAGAACTAAGCACAAAATTGATTCACAAGACGTAGAAAATAAAATGAGTAAACGGGTAAAAACTGCTGTCAAGAAAATTGCAAAAGAAACACATGATTTGTCTACGGATGAAGACGTCAAAGTTTTAAAGGAAACAAAGAAACGATCAAGAAGAAAAGTTAAAAAAATTGAAAACGAAATTAAGGAAATAGAAAAAGAAATAAAAAATCAAAATCCGGAAATTAAAGTTCTTCCAAATTTACACAAAAAAGAAACCATTCCACAGAAGCAGAAAGATTCAACTGATGCACTTAGAAAAAAAATGAAAGCAATAGAAGTATTTAGAAAATCTAAGCAAGGTCCAGGATATGCTAAAAAACGTCAAAAAATTTCAAAAACACCCAAAGAAGATGCTATGTTATCAGAAAATAGTAATAGTAGCTAATGTTCATTAATTTATTTGTGTGTGTACTTTACATTGTAAATAATTATTTATATAATAATGTACAATTTTATTAAACTTTTTAATATTCTTTAATCATATTTTTCTTTTTCTTTCATTTATGCTTTTCTTCAAATTAATTTTATTATTTACAACGGTTTGAAACGTGGAGCAAATAATATGCTAGTTGTTCTTCACTAGACAGCAAAACAGGTCACTTACAGATTGTGTGTAACAAAGTGAAGTTGAAAACAAGCACTAAAATTGGAATTAGTCGAATGTGCGTTATGAATTGATTAAAGATTTTTCACAATGTGATAAATACCAAAACACTTGAATTTATAATTAGTGGGCATCTGTCACAGCAATTGTTTTCTAATTTTGATTAATGAAGTACATATATTAAAAATGGGTTTACTTAGAAGTATATTATATGCTCGAAAACTAACTGTTATATTTGTATTTATAACGTTATGTGTTATTTTTGTACTTGTTCAACGTTCTGTTATAAACGATGAACAGAATGAAATGCCAGGGATGTAAGTTTTTTCCAATGACTGTAAAATTTTTGAAAGTAAAATATTTCAGAATTGAAATTGACATTGAGGACACAAAGAAGTATCTTAATTTAGCTTGTAAGCAGCCTAAATTGCCGGTTAATTCGCCAGAACTAAATAAATTTCTGCAAGTATTTCCACCTATAGATTGTAGTAAAGCTGATATTGACTGGGTCATCTGTAAAGTAAGTTTGTTTCATATGATTATAAATAATCAATTAACATATTTTTTTTTAGAATTCTGAATGTAGGATTTCAGAATATGTCAAAACACAAAAAAGAAATGTGAAGTGTTCTTTTAGAGATTTAATTCGAGTTGATGATTTCAATTTATTTGAAACAGAAGCCATTAATACGTATTCGTACTACAAACTTCAAAAGAGCGATGTGGTAATTTTTGTATTTCAATTTATTATCTTACCGAGTTCCGATTTAAGGTAAAAGTCAGTTGTAAATCGGGACATGAAACATGGTCTTCAGTGTTAACTGGTGTACGATTAGATAGAAGTATTTGGAAACGTACTGGTTGGCAACATGTACCTCAAGACAGCTTGAAACTAAACGTTCTTATGTTTGGTTTTGATTCGATTTCTAGAAATACATTCGTTAGGAAGCTACCGATAAGTTACAAATATTTAATTGAAGAACTTAATGGATTAGTTTTAGAGGGGTTTGTTTTAGCTACACGTTTATTATTATATAATTGTCATATTTTGCAAAATTCTAATAGAATATATGAGTAGGTGTGAAGTAAATATAATTTTGCTAACAGAGTAAAGAAGAAATTTAAGAGCAGTTGCCACACATCTGCAAAAAAATATACTAAAATTACTAATTTCCATAAATATTTTGATAAATACATTTAATATCTTCTCATTTAATGATAAATTGTTTCCGTCATATTACAAGAATTATATTTACCAAGGTCTGTTCGAGCAGACAATCCGGAACGGTTTCGGATTTCATCGACCAATAGGATCTATCAATTTCATTTGTGACTAACTTCAAGCGAATGAAATTTGCTCTGTGATAGGCCAACGAAATTCGAAACCGTTCGGGATCGACTGCTCGAACAGACCTCAAAGATTCCTAATTATTTGTTTATTTTATTCCAGCTATAATATTGTTGGTGATGGAACACCTCAAGCATTAACACCTATATTAACTGGTGCCACAGAATTGGAATTGCCTGATGTAAGAAGAAGATTTAGAAATACTCAATATGTAAACGTTTACCCATTTATATGGAATGATTTTAAGAATTTTGGATATGTTACTGCTTATCTGGAAGATTCACCTGAAATTGGAACGTACACATACAGATTAAATGGCTTTAATGTATGTATTTTATAACTATATTCGATCAATTATATCAAGTTTTTTAGAAACCTCCAACTGATCATTTTATGAGATCGTATTTCATTGCAATATCAAAATGGATGATGTCCAAGTGGCCACATTTATGTGCGGGTTCTCTCCCACGTCATACAGTAATGATGAATTATATAAAACATGTGAGTATTCCAAGTGAAAATCATATATCGTTACATGAATAAGCCATGTTTAGTTTTTCTCCGTTTATGAAAATAAACCCAAGTTTCTATTTGGATTACATGGAGAATTATCTCATGATAATTATAACTTAATTGGTACAGCCGATGAAGATTTGTTGTCATTATTACGAGACTTGCATGAAAGTGGAACCCTGAATAATACGCTTTTAATATTATTTGCAGATCATGGACACAGGTAGTTAAAGTATTTTTGTACATAATTTACAATTTGATTTATAGATTTGCTGCAATTAGAAATACCATCCAAGGTAAACAGGAGGAAAGAATGCCATTTTTTGCATTTCGTTTTCCCCCTTGGTTTAAAAATCATCATAAGAAAATTTATGATAATTTTGTTTCAAATATTAACAAATTAACCACACCATTTGATATACATGCAACATTAAAAAGTATACTTCATCCCAATGTTCCAGACATAGGTAACTTGAAAAATAGATCTATTTCCTTATTTAGCAAGGTACATAGAAAACAATATATTGAATCTATCTATATAAACAAATTTTCAGATTCCTAAAGAGCGGAGTTGCGCTCATGCCGGCATAGAACCTCATTGGTGTGCGTGTTTAGAATGGCATAATGTTGATCTCTCATCACCAATAATTCAGGAATTAAGTAGTAAATTTATAGATACCATCAATAACTATACAAGGCTTCAACGGGATAAGTGTGCTTTCTTAGAAGTCGCTGAAATAAAATGGGTTTTAAAGTTAAAAGCTAATAAAAATTTAGTTAAATTTAATAAAAATGCCGATATGGACGGATTTATACCTGACCTGTCATCTAATATGATTCTAAAGAGTCATATGTATCAAATCAAAGTTTTATTGACTCCCGGTGAGTCCTTATTTGAAGCTAGTATGACATATTATATAAGGACTGGTGAAATAGAATTAAATTTAAACGATGTAAGTAGAATAAATAAATATGGCTCTCAAGCCAGATGTATCATGAATTCTTACCCCAATCTTCGAAAGTATTGTTTTTGCACAGTTGATTAAGTTATACGTTTCATAACCACAGTCGTTAATGTAGAAAATTTGTTTTTAAAGTATTATTTTGGTTTTATAAATTTATTTTGTTAATAAAGATGTAATATTATACAAATAAGTCTGATTTAAACCTGTTTAGAATATATTTGATGTTGTTGGCTTTATGAAAATTTTTAACATTGAAACAATTGTATGTATGTAAACATTATTGAACGATAGAAGGGTGCCTATAGATGGTAACTATCTGCTCATAACACTAACAATGAAGCATGTTTTAACACACTCACAAAACAATAGACACTCAAATTCAATAAACCCAATACATGTGGGACTCTCCCACCATATAATTCAGAAACAATCAAGGAATTATAACACTAATGAGAGTAAATAACGAAAGTATTATTTATACTTTAATAATCAAAAGTAACATAAGGTTGTTTTCCAGACATTCTGATTTTTGTGGATTGTACCGGTTCATCATATTTTATTATTCATTCTACCTACATTAATATACAAAAACTATCAACAGTATATTTTCTAACTGTAAAATTTTCATAACATCAAAGAAACTGCATTCGCATATAAAGGAAAATATATTACAATTCTAATAAACTTTCATAAATATCTTGCCACATATTTCTAATATCAATTAATGTCATTAAGAAATGTAATTGTGTCATTCTAAATTTACGTTTCAGTATAACTTCTTTAGATCCTTTTAATATATTTTCACTCTTTATAATACCGTCACCATATTTTGCTCTGCACCATCTGAATCGTTTGCGTTTCCTTTCTTGTTTATTTATAGTAACTCTTAAGACTGGATCCGTATCACACACATAAGACCAATAGTCGCACACATGGGAAGCATTTACAAGCGACCTTGGATCTAAACATCTAAAAATAATAAAATGACTTTAAATTAAGTATATTTAATGATTCCTACCTCAATATTAAAGATGTTATTTCATTTGGCATTTCACATATATGTAAATTGCTACTTTCATGTTTTTCCTCAAAAATAATATTCATCATAAATAATTTAAAAAATACTTTACATATTACTGTTTACATTTACATAATGAAAGTTGTAATAAATTAATTAGTTAGGTTATTTCGTTTGAAGTAAACAAAATTGGTCCATTTGTTCGTCAAACACTTGTTGCAAATAGGTGGCGCTTTTCAACTATACCATAGAATCTATGAGAGTCCATTCTAGCTAGTAGATGTCTCTATCTAACGATGTTATAAAATAAACCTTAATGCGCCATCTGCACGACTCGAAGAATATTAAAATATTAAAGTTTGTTTTGATTCAATTTATATAAGTTAGAATTATTTATGAATGACCCATCACATGACCTGCGCGTTGGTGATATTTTGAACGAACGCGTCTATAATGCGATAATGGGGGTGTACGTTAGTCATTGGTGTGCAGTATTTTTGTTCTTTTAGTTGTCATTTTCATTATTCCTTTTTTAAGTATTGTTTTTTTTTTGTTTGGTGTCATGCTGCAAAACCAGTTTAAATTTGGAAGTTTTTAATGTTAAGCTTTAAATTTACAGTACTGGCATTTATGAATATATCCCATTTTGTCGCTGGTTAAATTAGTTACGATACGCCACTGGACATTTCCACCTCTACTGACTTTCGCGCAGATAGTGTCTCTTGACAGATCGTTCATAAAATAATTCTACTCTACCTTTCAAATTTATATGTACTATGTACGTATGTATGTATGTATACACTGTGTTGCTTTAAATCTGGGACATAGGGATTTTACATGTAAAATTGAATTATTGCAAATATTATCTCCCGTGATTATTTTAGATCAACATCTTCAAGACAAAAGTTGTTCAGAATTAAAAGCTACATGTAATGCACTAGTTAGTTTTGTTAAATATGCAGAGAATCTTCTTA
>JAFFZR010018323.1:0-10020 GCA_018397195.1 Lethrus apterus | reverse complement strand
CGTTCTGTGGAAAAAATCCGGAATCGTTCTGAATCGTTCCGAATCGTTCTGAATCGTTCTGAATTTTTTGTAATGAGTCGATCAGAATCTAATATGACGTCCATAGCAATGAAGTAAATTAATGATGGTCAGAAAGAAGGACACTTTTTAATAAATCTAATACTCTATTATTCAAAGGTCAAAACATTAATTTTCCGAAATTATTTCAAATACGTTTTTTTTATTTCAGGAAATATTTTAAATACGAATTATCATAAATTTTATTTTATAAATATTTATTATCTATCCTCGCGATTTTTCCGATAAGTCCGTGACTTGTATAAGCATTTATTTACGTAATCCTCCTTCACATAAATTGAATTTAATATGACATACATTTATGTAGTTAACGGGATCGAATATATTTTAAATACTTACGAATGCCACGACGAACTTCATTCTCCTTATTTAAACTACAGAACGTATTTTAGACTGTCATAACTTTGAATTGAAATTATTTATATATTAATTTAGAAATATGTTGCGTAATCGGAAATAATCGATTTTCTATTTTATTTTGTTTTTATTTGTCATTAAACATTGAATAACAGCTAGGCAAGACATTGACACTAACGTTTGTTGCACAATATCAACGAATTTGTTTATAAATTATGTAGCATACGTTACAAATATATTTTGTATTTTCTTTTTTGTTCATTTAATACATTCGCGAATGTAACGATGCGTGAGATAATTTAATTGTCTATGTCCAAATCTTACAAAATGTATTAGTTTTGGTTTGATATTGTGAAATTGTGTAAGAAATTGTACACTAAAAAGTTCAACCCTGCACTCGCCCCGCTTTACAAGTAAGTTATATTGTGTAACATTAGTTATAATTTATGAGCCATAACAAACGGCCAGATGCAAATTCCGAATTATTAACACTTTTTATCAGAGAATTAAATTTTAGACAATCTCAAGGATATATACTACTAATATTGAATATTTGTTAATTTTTCTATCAAATTTGTTAAAGTTTTGTTGATAATTTTTTTTTTACATGTTTGATGTTTTAAATTAGGAAATAAACATATCATTTAAGGATTTTTTTTACTCTGCAAGTATTTGTATAGCAAAAGTTAAATTTATAATGGAAAAATGTAGTGTTCCCTAATGAGGCATATACAGAGTGAGCAACTGGAAGTGACCACCACGTGACCACATACGTCACAAAAATAGTGTATTTTTTTGCTTTACTGCTACCCATACTGCTTATTGTATTTACGTTCTGTCATCTGTCATAAATACTGGAATGAAAACCTTTTTCCAAATTATTTCTGTATTAAATGTATTCTTTTAAAAAGCAATTTATTCTTCTAAGTAAAAAAAGAAGTCATTTTGAAGGTATACAAGTACTGATCAAGCTAATAATTAGACACTTCTCTTCTTTTAAGGTTATAGTTATAAAATAATACCAACTTAGCAATGTCGCCACCTTAAAATTTGAGGTCACGTGGTGGTCACTTCCAATTGCTCACTCTGTATATAAATCCAGGGTCACCCTAACCACAGGGCTAAAGTTAAATTTATAATGGAAAAATGTAGTGTTCCCTAATGAGGCATATATATAAAACCAGGGTCACCCTAACCACAGGGCTAAATGGGCTAAAGCCTAAGGGTGTCAGTCTTTTGGGGCGGCAATTGTTTAAATGTTATTTGAATTTTGTATTTTCTTTTGTACTACTTTTTATACTTCCTTTTTACTCCTTTTGTACACTCTTTTTTACCTTTTGAATTTCAATTGCGGAGCGAACCTAACCATAAACTATAAATTTTTAAATACGAAAAACTGACCTTTTGAATTTCAATAATTTGATAATTTGAATTACGGAGCGAACCTAACCCATGCAAACCTAACCATAAATTACAAATTTTAAAATTCAATTACAGAACGAACCTAACCCTTTTAAAAACTGACCTTTTTGAATTTCAATAATTTCTATAATATGGGCGAACATAACCCATGCCAATCCAACTATAAATTTTAAAAACTGACTTTTAAAATTTCAATAATTTCAATTTACAGAGCGAACCCTAATCTCTACTCCTTTTTGGTAAAAAATAATTGGTCAACTTATTTATTGGTAATTATATTAACTTTTTCTAGTTCTGAAACTTTTGTAAAAGTTCACTGGTCACCCTGCTTTCCCTCCCGTATATGTTCTTATGAAGAGGAGCCCACGGGCGCCAAATATCTTAGGACCGCCTATATAAAACACATATGAATTAGACGAATAATTAATAATAATATTTTTGTTAAAAAAGACTTATAGAATCATCACAATATTGCTGTCTCATATTAATAATGTCTGCTTTTTTATACCAGTATTTTGCCACATAAATAGATAAAACCATCCCTTTGTCTTTTAGGTCTTCTCGATTTATTACCTTTCTCCCATTAGTTTCTCGTATGTAGCTTTTAACCATTCAATAATTATTCTTTCTTTCTTCTTTCTTACATTTGAACCACGTAATTATTTGTTTCTATTTTCTTCATTCCATTTCTCCATATGTTTCAGTCTCTTACCAAATATGCCCATTTCCATTTCAAATATCCATTTCTCCCATCCCATATTTTCTCTCTTCCCTTTCTTTTTTTATCTCTTCACATGAATCTCCTATCTTTTTCTTTTACCCTGCAAGTATTCCGTTATATCACCTTATGACCTTTCATTATATTTCGTATTGTGTATTTTATTTTATCGTCTTTACTTGCATCTTTCTACTGGTTTGATAATAATATTCTTACCCTGATACACGTTCTTTCTCAATCAATTTTATCCCTTAAATTTTCAGACAAACAAGCTATTCGCCATATAATTCTCCCATCATCATCTACTCTTTAAAATTTCCGTCTCTCTTACACTTTTTAGTCCTTCATTAGTCTTCCTAGATTGATAATACAGAGGGTAAGTATGAAAACTTTCTTCCCCAACCTAGCAATGTTTAGATTAATGCTGAATAATTTTTATTATTCACAATAACATTCTGAATTCTAATTTTTAAAATAAATTCAGCAATTCGAATTTTAAAAAGGCATATAATTTGTTCAATTTACCTTTCTTAACAAATTAGCAGATGCAAATGGTATGCATCAAATCTTTTCTCTTCTCTTAACATAATTATTTTTTCTTTGAGACGAACAAAATTCTTTTTAAAAAAAAAACAGGCAATAAGAAACACTTGAGAAGAACCCATTTAATGCATAAATCTTCACAGTCTGCAAGAAATTTTATTTTTATTTATGTTTTTGATGTTACAAACAGGAAAAACGAAAATCCAAGGATTTTTTCCAAATTAATTACAAAAGGAAAACTTTTGATATTGTGAAGCAGCACCATTAACATAAATGTATAAATTTCAAATTGACATGGGGCCTTTCTATTTGATTCGTTATCACATTACTTTTTGGATAAATTGGATTATGTTATGTGTTTCCACAATTTGTTCACTTTTCAAATTAATATTTTTGTTTGTTGAATGTTATATTTTATGTTATCTCTTAACTTGTTAAAAAAATGTAATTTATCAATTTGTATTTAATTAGTAAAACTACAATTCAATTCGGTTATCAATTTGAAGAAATTTATCAAAATTTCTAAATATATATTTTTGAATTATTTTAACACGCCGCCGTTAGGAGTGATGGTGCATATAGTACAGTCTAGGTCATATAAATGTGGGACAACCTCAAATTTCTGTTATGTCAAAATTTTACATTTTCCTATTGTGTGTCAAGTTTTCGGGCCATTATAAACGTCAAAAATTATATTTGAAGTTTAATAAATTATTAAATAAAAAGCCGATTTTGACATTAAAAGGTAAAATTACACCATACACATTTATTGAACATATGTTTGTACGACATTTATCTGACCTAGTCTGTACATATCAAATAAATTTACAGTCAGATAAATGTAGTCCAACCTCAATTTTTGTTATGTCCAAATTTTGAAATTTCCCTATTGTGTGTCAACCCACTGAATTATGAAATACAAGTTAAACGTATATAATAAGTTAAAGGTAGAAAAGTGAGTAAGTTTTCGTGCCATTATATACCTCAAAAATTATATTTAACGTTTAATAAATTATTAAATGAAAAGTTGATTTTGACATTAAAAGGTAAAACTACACCATAAAAATTTATTAAAAAAGTTTGTACTACATTTATTTGACCTAGACTGTACATTTATAGCATAAATTGAACGCAAATTATTTTATAATGTAATTAATTCACCGACAAAACTAGCGTAGATATTAATAAAGACTTCCAAGAAAATATTAAACAAAGATGGAACCTTTAAATTTGTCCAAGTGTAGGCTGTGGTGTAGGTATTATAAAGTTTGTTTAAGTTGGTAGCTTGATAATAGTCTCTATGGTTGTGTGCGGATGGGATGCTGGCTAAACATTTCTTATAATGTTGGTGTTCTCGTAAAATGATTTGTTTTTGGACTTTTAATTTGAGTCACTCAAGATTAAATGTAACAAGATAGTTAATGCAAATGATAATTAATTGGTATGTTTATTTATTGGTTATAATTTACACAAATGTATTTATGTATATTTGATTATGGATTTTTATTTTTACTTCAATTTTATATTTTTTAATTTATAAATGGAATATATTATCTATGTGCGTGGTATTGAAGGATACAAGTTGTTAACATTAAATATACATAAATGTGTAGGTTCATATTCCACTTCAAACTTGTTACATATTACTTAATTTGTTGTTTTGTTGTAGATGCACTAATTATAATTGGACTCAAACGTTATAAAATAATTGTGATGTATTTGCAATGCAGTGATTTAGTCAAATTCATTGATGCCCATCCAAATGTTACAAGAAAACATGGCAATTTTTGTACATCACCGTAATTTTGAATATTGGAAGCACATCAAATGGCGAACTATTAATTTAATTTTAAGATAATACTAAGTTAGTACCACTCGTAGATAATTACAAATTTTACCAATCCATTCCAAGAGAATAATTTGGGTTATTTGTGCCATTTAATTTTTAAAATAAGTGATTTATAATATACTCAATAATACCACATTAAACGTACCTTATTTAATATATTTTGTTAAATATTTTATATTTATCTATTTCAATAAGTACCGTTTAGTCATATAATATAAACCAAAGTCAATATTTTATAATGTACTGATTGTCAATAATTATTTAACAAAAGTATCCCTGTAAGTTAGTTTTGTATAATAGTGCTATTGTGATTTAATTCGTTAAGTAAGATGGACGATCTACATATTCCACTAATTAAATCGACATCACATAAAGGAAGAAGATACATTTCAAGATACAAAAAGCCATTTTGGAAACTAACATTGAAGAAATGTGTTTTTGGTGTTTTTGTATTGTGTATTCTATCAATCATTTTCTTTTCACGATATACATTCAATGCTCCACTTGCTAGGTAAGTTTTTACTTCAATTTATTTAAATCTTCTCAATACATGAATTTAAAAAATGTCAATTATAACGAGTTTTGTTATGTTTGTACAACAATAATCTTTTATTTTTAATTTTATTTTTTTTTTCTTCATTGCATTACCTAAACTTTGCTTACAGACACAGAATTACCCAATAAGATGAATTTGTAATTTACGTTGTATTTAGCACTCAGTATATTTTTGAATATTACTTGCCCGTTTAGTCCCTATGACCTTTGTCATAAGATCTTTCCCTTCTTCCCTTCTCATGCTATTTAGACAGCCCTCATTCTCATTTCCACCAGAACCATTTTATATTTAACCGCTCTTTTCCATGTCTCAGTCACCTTTTTCTCCCATCTCATTCAAAACAACGTAGTTTCGAATAGACATTTCAAATATAACTTCCTTTTCAACCTCCCTTTCCAATCGCTTATCTTCTTTCACACAACAGAATTAAAATTTAAATTAATAAATAAATAATACAATTCTTTTTTATGTATTTTTAATTTTGAATGGAAAATGTTTGTGTAACTTTCCTATAAAAGATTAATATATAGAATTTTTATTGCATTTTTTAGTTTAATCCATAAGAACAAACGTCCAGAGCCTAATATACGATGTAGTGTTATAAATGGTCCTAGAATACCACAAAATCATGATCATAAGACAGAAGCTAGACTACGTAGTGATCCAAAAGTATTAGTATTTGTTGAAACAATTTATTCCAAACTTGGTCGTGATATAGCAGAATTATTAGTTTATAACAGAATAAAGTAAGTATTTAAATTTAATTTAAAAATCATTTTCTTAACGCCTTCCCTTACTAGATATAAAGTTGAAGTATTTGGAAAAAGTTTACCCGTACTAACATATTTAGACAAAGGACGTTATGGAGTAATTGTATTTGAAAATTTCAATGAGTATCTTGATATGGACAAATGGAATCGGGATTTACTTGACAAATATTGTCGAGAGTATATGGTTGCAATAATTGGATTTATCAATCCCAGTGAAGAAAGACTGGTTGGTGCTCAGTTGAAGGGTTTTCCATTGTTCATCCACACAAACTTGCAATTGAAGGTAAATATTTGGAGAAGTTTATAAATGAAAATATCTTTTTTTTTTTAATTTTAGGATGCTGCTTTAAACGCAGCATCTCAAATACTCAGATTAACGCGTCCTGGTGAGACTGCTTGGGGTATATTACCCGGTGATGATTGGACAATATTTCAAGCAAATCATTCCACATATGAACCCTTAGAATGGGCACATCGTGTTGATGACTATCACCACGGAGAAGGTAAATTTTAGTTTTAATATTCACACATTATACTAACTTTAAAATTTTGTATTATAGGCATAAAAACTCCTTTACCAACTGTAGTACAAGATCATGGTTTATATGATAATATACAGAGAGTTATATTCGGTTCAGGTTTAAAGTTTTGGCTACATCGATTATTATTCCTCGATTGTTTAAGTTATTTAAGTCATGGTCAATTAAGTTTATCACTAGACAGACAACTCCTAGTAGACGTAGATGATATCTTTGTTGGAGAAATTGGTACAAGATTAAAACCAGATGATGTTAAAGCTTTAATTGCCACGCAAAGTAGAATTCAAATGATGGTGCCAGGTTTTAAGTTTAATTTAGGCTTTTCTGGAAAATATTTTCACCATGGCAACAACGAAGAGGATAAAGGAGATGACTTGATATTAGAAAATACTGATAAATTCATGTGGTTTTCTCATATGTGGAATCATCAACAGCCACATTTATACGACAATTTAACACAACTTATAGAGGATATGATGTTAAATAAGAATTTTGCGAGAGAGAAAGGTTTTTAATATTTTATTATTTGAGTTTATGTAATACATCTGTGAAAACATTTACAGGAATCCCAACTGATTCTGGTTATTCTGTCTCACCCCATCATTCCGGAGTGTATCCAGTACATGAATTATTATATACTGCGTGGAAAAAAGTTTGGAATATTAGAGTAACTTCTACAGAAGAATATCCTCATTTAAGACCTGCAAGGTTGATTAAAAATTTTCTTGGGGATTTTTATTGTAAAATTTGGTGTTTGTAGATTAAGAAGGGGTTTTATACATAGAGATATTATGGTATTACCACGACAAACCTGTGGATTATTCACTCATACAATGTTTATTGAACGATATCCTGGAGGACGAGAAAAATTGGATGAATCTATACAGGGTGGAGAATTATTTCAAACCATTGTCTACAATCCTGTAAGTTAATAAACAATTTTCAGATTTATAATATTTTACTTGCTAAATACCAGCTTCTTTATTTATTTAAAATAAATATGATACATTCAAAACCTATTTATAGATAAATATATTCATGACGCACATGTCAAATTATGGAAATGATCGTTTGGCACTGTACACATTTGAATCAGTGATTAAATTCCTGCAATGTTGGACAAACATAAAACTTCAGACTGTACCTCCATTACAACTTGCAGAAACATATTTTAAGAATTATCCTGATGAAGTTGATCCAGTTTGGGGTGTAAGTAATTCTTCATGTGACTTTCGTATCTATTGAAATAATCTTTTAGAACCCATGTGGCGACACTCGTCATCAAAAGATTTGGTCAAAAAATAAATTTTGTGACTCATTACCCAGTTTTTTGGTTATTGGGCCACAGAAAACTGGCACTACTGCTCTATATACATTTTTATCATTACATCCAGCTATTGCAAGTAATTTACCAAGTCGAGAAACATTTGAAGAAATTCAATTCTTTAATGGAAACAATTACTATAAAGGATTAGATTGGTAAGTACCTAAACCTAAAATAATAAAAAGGTAACCTAAAATAAATGTTGGTATTTATAAGAAATAATTTGCAGGTACATGAATTTTTTCCCAGTGGATCCCAACTCGACTGCAGTATATTTTGAAAAAAGTGCGACTTACTTTGATGGTGATCTTGTACCTAAAAGGGTTCATGCTTTACTGCCTAGTGCTAAACTGGTGACTATTTTAATATCACCTGCAAAACGTGCTTACTCGTGGTATCAACATACAAAAGCACATGGAGACCTTATTGCAAATAATTATAGTTTCCATCAAGTAATAACTGCAAGTGACTCGGCACCAAAACCATTGAGAGATTTGAGAAATAGATGTCTTAATCCAGGAAAATATGCTCAACATTTGGAACGATGGTTGTCTTACTTCCCACCTCAGCAACTTCATATCGTTAATGGAGATACTTTGAAATCTAATCCCATTGAAGTTATGGACGAAATACAAAAGTTATTAAAAATTACACCTATATTTAACTATACTTCACATTTAAGGTAAAAAGTACATAATATAATTTGTGAAAATGCCCAATTTTGATTTGTGCTAAAATATATGAGTGAAATAATGACAAAAAAAATATTATTTCAGATTTGATCCCAATAAAGGTTTTTATTGTCAAATTATAAATGACAAGACAAAATGTTTGGGAAGAAATAAAGGCCGTCAATACCCTCCTATGGAAGAAAGGTCACTTAAATTGCTGCAGAGATATTACTTAAGTCATAATACTGCTCTGGTGAAGTTTTTTAAAAGAATTGGGTTGAGAAATATTCCACAATGGCTGAAAGATGACCTCACAGATTCACCTTCATAATAAAATCTACTAAAATGATTTTATTTTTATCAACGTGAACTCGTTAATATAGATTTTTTTTTTATTTATATTCTTCAATAAGTACAATCTTGTTTATTTATTAATTTTTATTTTTATTTATGTAGTTATGTTTATTTTTAAAATGTGACTTGAAATTAGCTGTTTTAAACTATGAACATATTCATTTATTTAACACAGTATGCTTAAATTTGTTCATCAAAAGAATTGACTGTTTCTCTATTTCTCTTAAACCAGTTTCTTCTTTTTTTATAAGTAATTTTTTCTTTAATCTGTACATTCTGTTGTTTAGAACAGTGGTGTCAAACTCATATATTACCAAATACAATTTTAGAGAGTCTTTTTTATTTTATTCTTTTAAATTAACTTTATAAGCTGCGGGCCGCATTCTAAGGTGTTGGGAGCCGTGTGTTTGAACACCACTGGTTTAGAATATGTGAACATGAAACATATTCTACACAAAAGAAAATAACATTTTTTGAGTTTTTGTAGATAACTTCTTTATATAATTTACAGTATTATATATTATCAAAATTCTACTTTATTAAAAATAGTAATTAATATGTATTTATCTACGACTATTAAATAATACATCTCATATTTATACAAATTTTATTTATTTATTTTAAATTAAATTAGAAAAGAAGTAGAAATATAATTGCCCAAATACAAGAAAACTAGGACAGAATGAAATTGTTACGTAATTGATAAAAGAATGATAGAAGACGGACTTGGTGAACTCGGCGATAAAAAGAAATATATACGTTAGAAAAATATGCTTGAATACAGAGTTTAATGGAAGTCTTTAGTAAATCGCTTTGAATGCAATTATTATAATTTTAAA
>JAFFZR010018321.1:0-14911 GCA_018397195.1 Lethrus apterus | reverse complement strand
GTAGTTATTTGTGCTCACTGTGGGAAATTTTCAACAATTGTATAATTTTTAATAATTAGTTTGTCTACTGTATATTAATAGGGGCCCTCATTCCCATGCGGTAAGGTATGATGGTGAAGTGGAAAGAATAGAATCATTAAGTGTGGGAAATACAGCAATATTTTTAATACACTGATTTGTTTTCAAATGAATTACGATCATTTCATTGGTAAATATTTTTGTCATATGTTGTTTAAAACATAAAAAATATTTTATTATTAAGTAATTATGTCAGTAATGCTTTTTTTTAAATGGTTTATTAGAAACAGTTTCTCACATATTTTCAAACTCGAGCTATAACGCCTCAAAGGTAGATGCAGATTTTCNATTAAGTAATTATGTCAGTAATGTTACATAGAAGTATAGTATTATTATTGATGGCTTTTTTTTAAATGGTTCATTAGAAACAGTTTCTCACATATTTTCAAATTCAAGCTATAACGCCTCAAAGGTAGATGCAGATTTTTAGTCGTAAGTAAATTTTTCTCAAATGATCTTGGTTTATCCCAAATGCTTTGAATTTGGAATTGTTACTCTAATTTAATGTTTATGCAATTCTATCAAGTGTATTATTCTTTTTATAATAATATACATTTTTTTAAATAATTTATTTGAAAATGGTTACTTTACATTATAAATAATTTATATCAGATAAATTAGTATAAGATTTATAAAAAATACCTATTACATCCGATATTAAAAATGGACGGAACAATTTCACATATAAAATACATAAATACAAATAATACTATCAAAAATACATCACTCTTATACAACTATGACTAAAATACAATTATAACAATTTTTAAACATTTCAATTTTTCTTACACCTTGATTTATATATAAAAATTATTTAGGTATATTCAACAATCAACGACTAACTAATGAGAGTTATACCTTAGAAATAGATATTATAAACAAAATTAAAAATATATACAAAAAACAGGTTGGTTCTAACCAGTTATAAAGGTTTTTGTGTTTTAGGATTATTTTATTCGAATACTGCGTTGTTTATTCATATTAGTGAGCATTAATGAAATGTATGATGTTAACAGATCGTCCATTTTATAACCAAGCGATGTTTCACACAGGAGTTTAGAACCTCTTACTAAATTTCCAATTGTCATATGAAAATATGTGTTTCCTGATGACCAATTTGATATTCTTGTAAACGGATGTGTAACCAAAATATCCTGTAAATGTTTTTATATAAGTAAACAGTACATATTCGTGATAAATTTAGGACGTCCATTCGAAAGTAGTATACACCCATAATTAAAATTTACCATTGTTTTTAGAAAATACGAACAAATAATGGAAGTAAATTTCTCACGAACATAATCAAATAACAAGTTGCTACGTATTGTGTGGTTGTTTGATTATAGCACTTCCTGCTATTAGTTTATCTTAAAATATTTTTTTAATTACTGTTATTAATTACAGTTTCTAGAAAAATAATTAACCTAATAAAATAGATAAATTCTCACACGTGTATAATTGTTATTATAAACATGCAATTATGATGTGCAGCAAATATATTTTTCAATTAAGTCATGTTTATGTGAAGATTCATTAATATTAAATAATATACCTTAGAATGTGGATGTATAAGACTAACTCCGTGTTTATTTATAGCGATAAGTAGCATTTCTGGATAATTGGGATCGGTAGTTTGTTTAACTTCAAAAAATGCCGAACCGAACGTTGGCCAACGATAAATAATTTTCAAAAATGTAATTTTTGCATCTTCAGGACTCATGCCGGCATCTTGGTTGTATGATGCAACAATTGAACGTTTCCAATCCGTCCCACTTTGTATCTTAATGAGGTCAGCTGGTATTAATTCTCTTAACATTTGTCTGAAACATAAGACAATTCATTTTGCAGATTAGAAATTATAAATAAAAAAAATAAAATTTAAAAAAATTTTTGGGTCATCACTAAGCTAATAATGCTACCCCACTTTTTTCTCACTCGATTGGATCTGTATCTCTTCAAAAAAGGGATAGGGACCTCACCCAATAGTCAACATGTAATTTGAAACCACCTGTATATAACATATGTTTTTCCCTTCCTTCCTACTTTAAATAAATAAATAAGATTGAACGTAATGTATTTTGTGTAGCACATTGATCATTTTTATTATTATTAACATGTTACTTAGTAATGCAGTTCTTATATTTCTTCACCATTTAATTATTATATTATTGTATAAATACTTACGGAATAGCCTGTAGCTCTTGTTTGCTTTCACCAAATCTAACTCTGTACACTAAAGCTGCAAGTTTGGAAGCTTCTTCTTTAGTACATTTATGGTATCCTCTTATTAACTTTGGTAATTCTTGATGAAAATGGAATACTAAATCAGCATTTCGATCTTTTCCTGGTACCGTATTGGTCCACAATTTCTTCATGAAGAAAACTTGATAAGAAAACTGAGGAGTTATTCCCTCTCTGGTCGGTCTTGCCTTCCTTATCCAATCGGTAAGATGTCGAACGAAATCAAAAAAGAAATCGCCTTCGGGCACAGATATAACCTACAAAAAAAGTTTTCAAATTAATGATAACAACTTGTTATAAAATATACCTTATCAGCAATTTTTACAAAAAGACTAAAACCTTCACTAGATCTCAAACTTAAACGTTGACTGATATTTTGACAAAAATCTTTTGCTCTGGTGCTGGAATCCACTTCGAAAGCTTCGTCGGTATCGTCGGGAAAATAAACTTTGTGGAAGATCTGAGTGGTTTTATGCTGTATAGCTTCAACTTCAACTTGATGTGGTGGATATTTTCTCTGACCATTTCTCAAAGTTTTTTGTAAACGTTGCAAAGAATCCTGCGAAATTGGATGTCTACGTGTTCTTAAAAATAACGTAAGTTCTTTTAATAAACTTTGGGAACAGGTGAACAATCCAGATGCCAACCACATAAGCTCCCAACCTCTTTCTTCAATCAAACGATTACGATTATCAGTCAGTTGTTTCATAATTTGGCAGTAGATTTCATCACGTAGTATTTCATGTTTTAATGGACCATCAAATATATGATCCGTATATTCATTCCCTAACCGTGGGCGTTTCGATGGCAAATCTCCCATATATTTCAAAATTGCGCTGAAAGCAAAACAAGCTTCATCGGCCAGTTCTTCTTTTGTCAATAATTTTTTAAGTAATGGTTGTTTTATCGGATCGCGAGAATGTCTCCATAAATCATCTACACCACGACGAACTGAACTTAATGTCAATGTTTTCGACATTGTTCTCTTTAGAGGTGGTCGAAAGTGATCTATTGCATATTCTGCTAAAGTATGAGGTCTATCTCGAGATTCTGTTCCATTCATAGAATATTGTTGACTTACTCTTCGACCATGTTCAGCACCTAGAATTATTTATAAAATTCATAATTACTTAACTAATTATTTAAAATACTTTAATGTTAATATAACAGTTCAAAATAATTGAAAAAATTTAGGAATCTCATTATCCAATGGAGTTAATATCTTTAATGTCCAAACATTAATAAAATATAAAATTTTTCACAAACTAATATGTAAACTTATATGTTAATACATTTATTCATAAGAATTAGTTCAAATAATTACCTATATAAGCATAAATTTGATGAAACATTTTCGTAAATACAGTTCAGCACACAAACAAATTTAAGTCACAAAATATTCTATTCTATGTAGCTATTTATTGAAAATATATCTCACTCAACTTATAGAAATGCAAAGAAACGTTAAAGGTTATTAACTTCTCTCTCTCTGACATTTAAGTAAATTATATTTCTAATACTTATCTCAAGGATAAGATTGAAAGTATCAGAATTTAAATTGATTGTTTATTGCTCTATGATAGACATAATGCTAAAATGAAATAAATTTAAACCTTTTATATAAATTTCTTTATACTTATTTGGAACATTTTTTGTTGATAATTTACTTTCTACTAAACATAAACACTTACCTTTCTATTATTCTTGTTTATTTTGTTTTAAATTTTATTACAATTCAGGAAGGAATGGCAGCTATGTCCTTGGACACATAAAGCCACTGTTGTGTTATGCTTTATAATCGTACAAGTATATACAAAAAAAAACTCTTGTAAAATTCATATTTATGCTCCAATTCAAAAAAGCATTGATATACAATTTTAAAATGTTCAGTCACATGTAACCCACTTTGATTTAACTTATTATTTTTTTTTTATGAGTACGTATATATGTTTGACATTATTATTATTAATGTAAATGTAAAATTATTTACATAAAATTAAAATTTTATATATTACGCTTAACATGTAAAGTGTTTTGTAAATTTTTATGATTTCTTATGGGCTTCTTTGAAGAATAATAAATAAATAAAAACCACATCGTTGTATGAGAATTTGAAAAAAATATTACAAAAAAACTATACAAGAAATAATATGGCAGAAATTGAAAAATGCATAAATCAAAATGCCACAGCAATGTGGTTAATTATTAAAAATAAACACTTTAATAATAACAAATTATAATAAATCTTACCTTCTGCATTAAACAATAATAAGATATCAACTGGCGGTTTGGACATGCATGGTAACACATAAACAGTTTCAGCTGGAAAATCGCCCTTTTCTTGAGTTCTCTCACATCTTCCTACACACCAGCCAGAGTTCAAAACAGTTTCCCCTGTGCTGTCTTCCTCTAAAGTTATTAAGTCGCCTTTTAGGAATGTTAAGAAACTGGAACCCTCGCCTGGCGATTTGTAATCTTGAAGTGCTATAACAAACTTCGATCTTTTCTTCAATCCTTCTAAAAAATACACCACCAAATCCCTAATATCTTCGGCATTTGGACTTTGGAAAGTAAATTCTTCCCCTCTCACTGTATTTAAACTAAAAGTTTGAGTAAACACTTTATTAGTTTTTTGGCTTGAAACGGTCGTTATCTCGGGAAACGATAGCTCAAGTAGTACTTGTTCTTGATCATCGACTACATAAACACCGGTCCAATTGACAGCAATAATTACATCATTTTTTGGTAAATTTGGTCCAGAGTTTCTATACGCTTCGTAAAACCGTGAAAAGAGTAACGGCCACTTAAATTTAGCGTAACTGACTACGTCTTCTTTGACTCGAAGAATTTGCACTTTTTCTTTTAAGTAATAACTTTTTTTGTAAGCTTGCACAACGAGTGCGCCCCATCTATCGATGGCCTTTTCGACGCCAGTCAGACAATAATCTGGAATGTAATTAGGAAGCAACGTAAGTAATCTTTCTACGTTCATATCCGTGTTGTATTCGATGTAATATTGTTGAGCTGCAATCATCGCCAAGTCTTCTTCTTTATCACATCTATATTCTCCAAATTTGACACCTCGTACGACCTGTTGGTAAATTAAATTTGTTGCTACTTGATCTTCGGTTGGTTCATGCCAAGGTGCAAAAATTTCTTTTCTAAAAAAGAGTCTCCAAGGTGCATTCCTTTCTTGTGCACCTTGTTCTTTTGCGTATTGTTCACATTGCGATATAGCATCCATTACGTGATCTCCGCCACTTCCAAGTGAAGACACTTTATCAAAAAGTGCAATATATAAAGAAAAACCAAATTGATCACGTAATCCAATTTTATCAGACAACTGATTACATAATTCACGAGCGGTGGTTGCAGAATCTGCCAACAAAGTTTTTGTGTTTCCATCCATGAATGTTATCGGTAACATAATCGGTTTCTTTGATTTTGTCGCCTGTAATTCTAACCAACTTGGTGGTTGATTTCTTGTACCATTGTTAAAAGTTCTTTTTAAACGATCTTCACAGTAAGGTGCATATCCAGGTGGTCCTTCTCTTATAAATGCACGTAAATAATGGACAAATTTTTCCGATGGAGCAAAACATCCAACGCAAAGGGAAAGTAAAATCCAACCTCTAGCATGAGACGATTTTGATGGATTATTTGTCAGTTGTTTACAAATTTGACAATATATTTCATCTCTGAGTTCTGCTCTCAAAATTCCATGGCCTATGATAAAATGCAGCTTTTCTAAGTTTGATGTTGGCCTTGATTCTAACCAAGACTGATAACTGTCTGCTGTGTACTCTTCATCTTGCAATTTTCTTCGAACATCTTCACCTAATTTATTTTTACGTTTAAGTGTTAAAGATACTAATTTATTTCTAATCGATCTTGGTTTTTGTTTCAGGAATGAATCGGGATCCAAACCCATTAATTGAGCTTCTTGAAATTCCTTGCTGCGAATGAAATTTCTACCAAGGGTCGCTGTGACTTTTGACATTACTGATGTGTTATCTCTTTCCATTGTATTATAACGTGGTTCCGGCAAGTCTCCAGTAAAACGAAGAATTGTTATCCATAATGCTTGAGCAGCCTGCAATGCAACATAGATTGATTTGATTTTTATTTACAAATGCAATCTTACCAACTGATCTCCTTGTGTATGGAGAGGTAACAGTGGATGTTTTAATGGTTTTCTAGAATACTGATGACCAATATTGCCTTGGAAATAGGTTGCGGCAAATTTTTGAAACTTAAATTCCGACAGATCTTCTTCATCTTCCAATTGAGTTTGCATGGGGCTAATAATTTCATTTTCTGAAGGTTGTGACGGGAGATCATTAAAGACGGATGTTTCACGCCCTATAACATGAAAATGCATTTTTCGTTAAATTTTCGAAAATAATACCTGGAGTGGGTGCTTCACTTGAACTATCTGGTAAGAAATCAAACATAGCTTCCACCAATTTTGAGTCATCAACAGGTTCATCAGCTTTTCGAGCAGCATCGTTTATGAGATTCTTTTTCATTTCCACACGCCGTTTTTCTTCCAACTCTAATTCCATTTCCTTACGCTCAAGTTCGTACATCCTTTCTCTGAAAATATTGACACCCTTTTGTAATTATGTACAATGATGGAAACGTGTAATCAAAAGAATGATTACTGTGTTGTATGATAAAACTGTGATAAAGTCTTTGCTGGCTATTCTTATTTACGTTAAGTATCATAAATAGAAGATATTTGTGTTTTTTTAAAAATCACATTTTAAATAAACGTCTCCAAATTAGAGATGGACATAAAGAAGAAGTGCCCTGAATTGACAACACTTTTAATTAGTTTATTGCGGATAGATGGCGGTTAACAATAAAAAATAAAATAATTTTTTTAAAATTGTTTTTTACGTTTTATCGCAATCACACGTATTACATCACGTTAGTACAATGATAACTTGCAAAGTATAAATAATTGTTTTATAAATAAAAATATAGTACTAAATGGAATATCGATATAACAGACTACTGTATCATATCGATATATGTATCGTTACGCCATCTCTACGCAAATATTTGGGGGTTGCACATTTCTTAAATCTTAAACGATGGGAAGTAGATCATAGCCACAACCAAAAGTAGTATAATAATTAGATTCGTGTATTAACGTAAATAAAACCGCAGTACTCACCTATAATTATGTTCAGCAATTTCTTTTGCTCTTTTATTACCAGCATCCTTTAATTCTCTTTCTTCCTTCTTCTTCAATCTTAAAGCCTCATTATGTTTTTTATGTTCAAATTTAATTTTCTTATATCTTCTTTGAGCAATCATTCTTCGAACATGTGACTGTATCTTAATAATAGCCCACATTTTATGACCATATTCACGTCTAACCAAATAACCTCTTGCGTGAGCTTGTAAACCGACTATGTGTCCTCTTAAATGCCTAAATCTATGTGATAATACCCTACTTCTAATTAAAGCTTGTAATCTCATGTAACCGACCCGCATAATTTTATATCTTTTACGTTGAATATATCCTTTCCAATATTTTTGTAATATCATGGCAGCTGCTTTTAATCGTAAAAATCTTCTTCGATATACCCATCCTCGTATACTTTTCTGGAGTATTAGAATTTTTTTGGTCAGCACACGATCTCGTTCTTGTTCCAGAAATAGATCGTGAGCGTCTTTTAAAAATACTTTCGTATGTCCTAGTTGATAATCTGTTCTACCTAATACAATACTACATATTTTAGAAGTGGCAGCTCTACAATCAGTTCGATGCGAAGGTGGAACTCCAGAAATGAGGAACCGATATCTTTCAACAAATTCTTTAAACGTATGACGAATGGGATATCCTGCTCTTCGAATTCTGATCGTTTCCATCATACCTGAGTATCTCAATTGCCGACAACACAAACCTCTATCAAACATAAGTGGTTTTTTATGTTCATTTGGTTTAATGCAACGGATAAAGAATGGCTGGCAATTTGAAAGCGTTTTCATCAGTGAATCTAAACTTTTCTTAAATTGCGTTGAGAGCGTTGGAGTTCTTTTTCTAGTTTCTGCTCCCATACCAATGTCATCGGCGAATATTTGCTGCAAAAATGCATTTTTTGATATTGTAACTAATTGTAATAAGTCGGCACTGAAAGTGTCTCTGTTTTTTTCTAGAAATCCTCGAGTATCATAAAACACTACACCAGCAAAGTGATTTAAGCCAAAGCTTGTATTAATGTCTGATTTTGGTTTCAAATAATTTCGATGGTTTCCGTGTGTTTTATGTATTTTCGCTAACATTGTTTGATCGGTACCCTTTGGAAATTTACTTTCCTCATCAATAAGAGCCATTATATTTAGCTGTTTAATCGCGATTAGATCTAAAGCATCTTGATTATCGACAAACTCTATATGTTGCCAATTAATTCCTTCTAGATTATATTCTTCTTGCTCTAATTTAAATATGTGACGAACAAAGAATTGTTGAAGATTTTCATTCGCAAAATTTATACAGAATTGCTCAAAGCTATTGTGATTGAAATTTTCAAATCCAAATATGTCTAGTACTCCTATGCATCTCTTTTGGCGTTCTTTCGATCTATGTATCGCATTATTAATTTTTCTTACTATTAACACAAACAATCTACCATAAATGCCTTTTACAAATGCATCACGTACGTCAACACTTTGTTCCCGTGAAAGTGTAGAAACAACAGTTTCTCCATGAGCGAATAATGTCTTTCTTGTTAACGCATCTACGAGAGGTTGAGCAGGAACTCCAAGCAAATGAGCAACTCTATGGACGTTTGTATAATCTGGAATTTCAGTAGCATCCAAATTATCTATTACAGTTGCTTTATATTTTATATTGCCGGTGTGTAACAGTGCTGCTAATAATTTAATGATTTCCCAAATTTCTTGATCAGAGAATAGTAGAACTTTCATAGCACTTCTGATATCTGCAAATTCGGCAGCATCTGCCCTACCATCACATGTTATGCAGCCACCCTACAAAACAATGAAAATATGAATAGTGTGAAAACAGTGGAAATAGTGGAAAAGACAAGATCCAGTGAATAAAATTGATATTTGATTTTATTAATGTTTTACATACCCCTGTTAGATATTTATATTCACTTGCATCTCCAAGTTCCAATTTCTTCTTATCATCTTTATTCAATCCAGCTAACAGACAATAGAAAACATGATAATTTCTTTCATCTGGATTTTGTGAAACAATCCTGCTTTTCTCCAATAAATACTGTTCGATCTTGGCACCTTCTATTACACCACTGTTGTTGAAATGTATATCAATGTATTTTCCAAATCTTGAGCTGTTGTCATTTCTAACGGTTTTGGCATTACCGAAAGCTTCTAGTATTGGATTCGCTTCTAAAATTTGCTGTTCGATCCACGAATGTTTACCGCTAATCGCCGCTAAATATTGCAATATTAACTTCGTACTTTCCGTTTTTCCGGCCCCCGATTCGCCGGAAATCACTATACATTGATCTTGTCCATATCTTCTCATGTTCGCGTAGCAATTATCACCGATGGCGAAGATATGCGGTGGTAATTCGCCTATTTTTCGTTCCTTGTAAAGCTTGATTTGTTCGGCAGTATAAATTGGTAGTATTTGGTAAGGATTCACGGCTACTAAAATTGATCCGGTGTAAGTCTACAAATAACGCGAAAAGTTAGGATATTTATGTAAATATTTAAAATTGTAATTATGTAATTATGCACGTTTCACAATGTTTGTTTAATGATATGACAAATATTAGTTTTGAAGATAATGTAGATATTTTATAGAGATTTTTGTTCTTAAAAAAAAAATAATAATAAAGAAAATATTAACATTTTTCCAAGAACTTTTTCTTTTCTCATATGAGTGAAATTTTATTGTTATTATATTTTGCCCTCAACAAACAGATATGTAATTAAGAAAAAATGTAAATGATAATTCCGAAATAAAATAAAATTTTCAAAGTGTTGGTTAATTTCTTCACCCACAGAATGTGCTCAGCATCAATGGCTCGAGTTTTAAAAACTAATTTTGCGACACTCTTTCTTGTTTTTTTATCTCTTTCAATGTTGTCCATAATTTTAATAAATGTGGCACTTTACACTGCATTACACGAAACTGCATGTTTGTAAAAAGTGTGCCAAACATGAAAAGTTGTCCAAATGACAATTCTGCTTAAAGGCTTCACTTCATTAAATTTGTACCTATATCAGCTTTATCCTTAACATTATTATTATTATTATTATATTATTTTAATTTAAATTATTTTTTTTAAAAAGAGGTTATGTTTGCATTTTTTATTGATTATAAATTAACAATTTTTATTAACATAATTAGTTTAAGCATTTTAAATTTATTTGTACTTTGTTTATGAGCAAAAATTTCAAAATTGTGTCATAAAATAAAATTAGCAGAGCGTAGTTTCGATCTACGGACCTCTGGGTTATGGGCCCAGCACGCTTCCACTGCGCCACTCTGCTATAGCGTAACAGTGCAATTAGAACGCTGATAAACATACTAATGTCAATATAACCTAAAATAGTAATGTCAAAGTATTATTAGCCCACATATTTATGACGCATTCGGAAAAGATTTTGCGGAAAAACATGTATTTATTCACATATTTGAGATATTATTGATATTAGTTGTCGATTTTCTTTATTCATCGAAAAATGAAACGTATGTAGTGTTTTTGAAAGTAAATTTCAATTTAAAATATTGTTTTACTTGATACTTTAATAAACCTATTTTAAAAAAATACAAAATAAATTTTAATCAAGTGAAACATTTTGACCAACTTAAGAAAAATTTTGATGACGTCACCTTCAATCATCTCTCTGTATTTTGCAAAGATCTATCAATCACAACTCATCTCATCACATTCTACAAGGTTGGTAGACCAGAAAATTCAAAGTCAGAAAAAACTTGCCGACAATGTTGCCAACCCTAGAGCTTGTATTCAGTGATACAGAGTGAGCAATTGGAAGTGACCACCACGTGATCATAAATTTTAAGGTGGCGACATTGGTAAGTTGGTAATGTGTTTATAACTATAACCTTAAAAGAAGAGAAGTGTCAAATTAATTGTTAGCTTGATCAGTACTTGTATACCTTGTGACTTCTTTAATACACTTTATACAGAAATAATTTGGAAAAAAGTTTTCATTCCAGTATTTGTTAAAAAAACTTACAAGAAAATAACAGAGAAACGTAAAAAACTAGCGCTTTCAAACACGTTAAACATCAGATGACAGAACGTAAATACAATAAGCAGTATGAGTAGCAGTAAAACAAAAAAATACACTAGTTTTGTAGCGTATGTGGTCACGTGGTGGTCACTTCCAATTGCTCACTCTGTTGATATTAGCTAGATCTGACATTTTCAAATCATTGTAAAACAAACAATGCACGCCTAATACAGTGAGATCGAAAAAAATTAGTCAAAGTAAGCAACGAACAACAATCGGCATGTCTATACTTAAACCACTATTTATTTCTTAATGTCAAATTGACGTTTGTCAAAAATGTTCAATAGGAAAGTGCTCCTAAAATTCTTCATAACAGGCAGCGTAAGAATATTGCCATTTACCGTTTCCTGTTTCATTTCCATTTCAAAAATAGAATTCTAAAAGGAAAGCTTTGATTTGTTTGGACAACTTTTTTGACAAACGTCAATTTGACATTAAGAAATAAATAGTGGTTTAAGTAAAGACATGCCGATTTTTGTTCATGGCTTACTTTGACTAATCTTTTTTTCGATCTCACTGTACTATGAAACATCCCAACTAAAAATATTTGCAACTGGAATCTGTAACTTACGTAAATGAGATTCTCGTTGTATCTGATTAGTAAGTTTCTTAAGATTCCAGCCTCGTGTAGGTCGCCCAATCCTATCATGTCTTCCACTCCATGAATAGAAGTGGTGTGCATCGCCTTGATGCGACGGTCTGGTTGGAGCCAGTGCTCTTGCCCATCATCGTCTCGAACCGCTATTCTGCGTCCTTCCGCCGATATAACACGTGCTCCGATTGCCACGTCAAATTCGCCTCCTGATATCGGCTCGACCCATATGTAATCTCCCTATAAATTGACAATAATCAACAAAAAGAATATAATGAACACATATTTATATGATTCATAAAGAAACATTGACTTTCTTTTCTTTTGTTTTTTTTTCCTTGATTTATAAAAGAATAATATACAGATATTGTTTGCGCTGCAGCCAGAATTCGCTGTCGTAGTTGATTGAAAATCTGACAGTTTCAATTTTTAATAATGTCAAACCATCAATTTTTAAAAATATCGCCTGTTGACCTGGTAACGTTTTCATTGTTGCCTTCCGATGTTGCCAGATATTTTTATTGTAGAATTTTAAGAAATTAATTTACATTTTTTAAGCGTTTAAAGACTCTTTTTTAAATTCTCATTGTCTGAAAACCATCTGCAACACAAAATCTTCATCTTCTACCACCTGCATAAAAATTCCATGGTCTGAATGCGATAAACTTTAGCTTAAAAAATTTAAATTTAAAATGCTTTATCTCCCGAACAAAGGCTCGTAGAAAATTTTTGTTTACACTTTGTTTACTCAGTGTCATGTCCTGTATCACCACTCTAAAATTGGGGCGGTAATTTTGGATCACCCGGTATAAATATAAGGATATTGATTCAAATGAGAAATACAGGTATATGTTAATGTAATTGACGCAAGCAAATCGATCTAACTAATAAATTTTTTTTAGAGATAATGCATTGACAAGGTGTCCTGTTTTTGCCTGGAATTTCTATTGATCGTGTTAATTAACAACAAAATTTACTCAGTTGACGTTATATGTGTGTTTTTAAATTAGTAATGTTTGCTAACAAATATAATTTTATTTCAAACTGAATGTCGCTTATCATTCAGGTTTTTATTAGTTCAACTATTTTTTAATTTCTTTCTTTTAGCAAAACCGTTCTAATAAAGGAATCCCATGGCGAAAGGAAAAATAAGACATCCCCACATTAAGAAAACAATTAATTTGCAGATTCCTTTAGAAGGAAGGCGTGGCTCCACCGCTGTTTATGTAAATTTGAAGGAATTACTCTTGCAGGCGAAACTCGAAGTCTCAGTAAAATATTGATGATAATAATGGATATTAGATAACTGAATTTATAGAAGACATAGACGCGGGTTCTGAAACTAATCCTGGGAAAAAATAAAAAAATAAATTGTGGTCGATGAAGGAATCAGACATAAAAAGGGGTTAAAGAGATACGTAACCATTGGCACTGACAGACGAGAAGAATAGATTATACGAAATCAAATAATAAGGAAAAACGGGATGGTTGGATAACACAATTTTATTTTGTTTTTTCTAGTTATGCCAGGGGAAAGACCTGATGAAAAAGCTTGTGTAAGACAGGATTGGTCCTCGGTATCCTGAAGAAGATGACTAAGTGGTTGGAACACGCACATGGGACGTAACACCAATATTAGAATTGATTGCCAGATATATTCAATCACAATGGTGAAAGTAATGGAAACAATTACACCTGTATTTTTATTTAAATTAACGATGTTACTTTTCTAAATATTATAAACACAAAATGTGTCCATCAAGAACGCTTAATGAATACACATTCTCAGATAATAATACTAGACACCTGTTTGTCTATCAGGCTGGTAGGTTTGTCAATCATCATCGTTTCAATGACCCCACTTCCTACTTGAAGCAATGGTAATATGCAAATTTAATTGTCGATAACGTTTTGTCCTTATTGCAAGAACAATGTGTAGTCTTTCACAGTCAAACAATACGATGTGCACGTTTCATGTATTTTATTGCGTTCATTCATTCTTCAACTTTTCAGATAATTGGGTATTTTTTTAATGAAGTATCATAAAATATGTTTAAAAAGCCCGGAGTGGCTTGGCTGGTTGGATCGTGGCCTGTCATGTGGGAGTTTCGGGTTCGATTCTCTCTCGTGTCCGGCTCGGTTGAATTGCGGGTCAAGAGGTGCCGCACAGTGGGGCGACTGTACAGTAAAGTTGGACATTGGGGGTGGAAATAAAAACTAGATCTCGAAGTTCTGTCTCGAAGTTTTCTTAAATAGACAATATATTGTATCGATTTTAGAATGACTTAAAGACAAAAAAAACATAATACATAATACAACTGTTCAAAGACAGGCTTGTTAGGTGATCTTTTATTTTCTTACTTTATAGAAGGTTTTTTGTTGCTTTGTTCTCGGAATTTCTAGGTTGTTTTAACTTTTTCTTTTATTCAGCTATCTTCCGTCTGATATTAAAGATTATTTTTAATCTACATTTACCACCATAATTCCTAAGATATTATAAATTATAGATATTAATTAGGAAATTTTTTTTTTAATTTTCTAAAATAAACCTGTTATTATTAAAATCGCCTAATTTCGCCCAGAAAACCGACAACGGTTTTATAATATGTATACACATACTGGACATTACTATTGCACATTCGCCTCGTGCTTTTGTCTGCTTTTGTCCGCTTAATTTAGATTTTAAATTATGAAGTACAAGATCTGCTGCTAATAAGCGTTTGTTTGAGA
>JAFFZR010018320.1:0-14507 GCA_018397195.1 Lethrus apterus | reverse complement strand
CAATTTATACCCAAATTTACACTAAGAACTATATATCACTCAATGGTTGAATCACTCCTGAGGTATGGAATTTCTGTATGGGGACAAGCATCAGAAAGCCATATTAACTTACTTCAGAATATCCAAGATCGATTGGTGGGATATCTTGTAACCAATAATAGTGGAATTACGGATAAATATAAAATGAATGATCTCCTGTCGGTTAAGAAGCTATTTATCTTTGTGTTCCTCGTTCGAAATTACTTTCAAAGTAAAAATAAAAACGAAATTGGGCACAGATACAATACAAGAGAGAAATTAGCCGGTTCACTATCAGTACCTATATATGCAAACAAATATGGTTCAAGGGCGATGATTACACTAATACCAAAAATATTTAATTTGTTGCCGATCAATTTAAGACAATTAACATCCAAAAGGGATTTAAAAATTAAAATAAAAAAATGGCTATTATTTGACTTAAACATCTAGATGTATATATCTAAATTTCATCTATACTCTCTTAAGACTTACATAAAGATTCGAACTATATGTTTATGCTTTTTATTACTTTAATGATAACTTACGTTGGTAATTTTTGATTTTTAGATACGTAAATTAGCCGCTGATAAGTCGATAGGACTTAGTAGCATTTAAAATTTAGTTTTATTATATGTTTTTATGTTACATGTTAAATATTTGTAAAATGTATTTGTAAAAATGTATTTGTAAAATGTAAATATAAATAATATATTATTAAAAAAAAAAAAAAAATCATTATTTTTCTCCATATCCAGTACTAATGAACATCGTTTTCGCATAATTTCCGCATATGCACTTGGAAATTGTCGCTTAGAAACTTTATTGTTCAATTTCTGTACGTACACATTTAAATATGCACTAAATGTAATTAAAACGAAAGAAATCCGGGTTAAGATGTCCGCCTCTCTCATTAGCGCCGACATAATTCGAAAAGCACCGCATGTATTTTCATTAATCTTCATTTTACGGTCTTGCTCGCTCAAGTGCCGGTATAATAGTCTTATTTTCCGAGAGGTGGACTTCTAAATTTCAGTACCGTTCATTATTAATGCGCCCGTTGTGATTCCGGTGAGCGCGCCCGACCTAACGATGGGTAATTAGTCGTAAGAATGTGTTTTTTCACCAGGTTTTGAATGATGTTTGGTTGACATGACATCTAAAAACTTCATGTATTTTTAATAAATTTTTCAATTTATTGTTAATTATTTTATTTTTCCAAAATTATTAGTTCAGATTAATTTTTGTTTTTGATAAAAAAAAAAATCATCGCCTTAAAACCCAAACTTACAAAACCCCAAAGATACTTGATCTGTGCAATCTCTCGCTGAACTCCTCAAACGTCTTTAAAACTCGACGAATTTCGTGCATTTTCAAGCATGCGACTCAAACTTATGCACGGGTTGACGATTCGCAGATTTTCGCATTAGTGCCCCCCCTCTCGCGCGCTCACTAAGCGGGAATTAATGTCGTGGATTGCGAAAACGTGGGGCCGCCGCCGCCGTTCGATCCCAGCTACGGACGGAGGGACGTCGGTAAATCTCCAGAAGGAGAAAAGTCGCTCCGGTCGTTTCCTCGCTTCGCCTTAACGGTCTAACGATTCGAGAATTAGCCGTCACGATCGCGCAGCGAAGTCGGTCCTGTCTCTGAAGTGCGTAACTCGATACGGATCGCCGAAATTCGAAACTACCGACCGTCGCGTAGGGGATCCGTTTACACGAGAAGAAGATTGAGGTCAGTTTCACACTGTGCGTGTTGTCGTTGCGGATTTTGTTGAGAAAAATGCGACGAAAATGGACGTTTGCATTCCGGCCACGTTATGTGAAAATCCGTGTTTGATCGTCCCCTACATGAAAAGTCAAACAACATAAACCTGATGCTTAGAACGTCCATTATTAAATGACTTAAAACTTTTTTTGTTCTTTGAAAAGTTATTTATTTCACAGTAAAGCCACCCATTACGAATACACTGTATGTACTTTTTGTTCAATTTCAATTCAAATTATGGGAACTGGGGAAAATTGAATAAACATCGAAGATAGTTAAGCAGGGAAAATGTAAATTTTGTAAACGGACAGAAAATCTAAACAGTCTAAAAAAAAAAAATAAATTGGAGAAACAATGTTCAAACTTGAATAAATGTCATTTGTGAAAATACTAAAAAGTAAAGGACTCAAGCGAGGCTCCTGCGGAACCCCATATATTAAATGTCTTTCATGAAAATTACAACAGTATTAATCGACCACAACCAACCAAACTGTATTCATTTGAAGCAAAATTTACACCTATTAGAAATAAGCAGAAAAATCCATCCATATTTTCTGCAAATTGAACTTTTCCCAATTTTGTATTTGTCTCACCCCAACAGTGTAAAATAAATTCTTTTCAAACTTAAAATTCTTTGTAATCATGTAAACAATTTTTAATCCATTTTCGTAAAATTCTAATAAAAATGTTACAATCTACAAATCTTGTATGCAATTAAGATGTTTTAAGAGATTCATTATTATTATTATTCATTAGAAGTCATAAATATAAAGCTAACAAGGGAACGCTTGAATGAATAGATGGTTAGACCGACGTCGTTAATGATCATTCGTCGCTGGAGTAGTCCTTACTTTTTTGTGTAAAGATGGGACAACGGCAACGTAGGTCGCGTTGTCCAAATGCGGTCTGCGTCCTGTCTGTTCGCTGTGGCTGCCCATAGAGAGGTCAAAGCACTGCAGACCTTTGACCGTTTGGGAGATGATTTCATCATTCAAAGTGTCCGCCCTCCCGCTGGGACGCGGTCGCTCCCGCCGCATTCCGACCACAGCGGTAGCCGCACACGGACGACGAAGACCAACATACGCCCCATTCACTTCGAATAATCATTATTTCAAAAATCGTAATAAATGTCCTGTAATAACTGCATACCTTTACCATACGATTTAAATATGTACTGTGTTGTAAAATCGATTAAAAATTGTTCAAAATTTACAGTTAATTAAATTATTGTTAAAAATCAATTTTTCAATCAATTTAGTATTTTGTACACCGTTTATCTGTTTTCGATTTGAACCAAATACTCAACTATCGATTACGTGAGTAGTACATGGTTTTGAATATTAACAACAAGATTTAATTAATTTGTGACATAAAGCCGCGACATACTACGTTGTTTGTAAATAATTATTTGATAGTTTCCATGTCGATGGATATTTATGATAAATTATAATAGACTAGTTGGATATTTTACAGAAACGTTACAGAAACTTCATAGTTCTTTTAGATTAAAAAATGCGTATTGACATTCTTGAAATTATTCTTAAAAAATGACTAAGATTAGATGAATTTAATACAAATAATGATGATTTAAAATAACTCTTTGTTTAATATCATAATTGGAAATATCCTTAAAAATTCTTTGTGGCACAAAATCAGCATTGATAAAATTGTGAACAAAATTCCATGTCATGTCGATAAAAAATAAAGTTCTTTATGTCATCTGAATGTTGTTTCTTGGTATTTGGGCTGTAATCGGGATTTGACGTTTGCTGCCAACGATTCGCCCAATGTTGCAAGTGATATCATCAGGGCAAAACAGTTGTTAAATTAATTTCCAACCCTATCGAACACAAGTGAATCGAACTGAACAAACCAATCTATTTGGATTTTATTGGGTTAGTTTGGGTTGGATTTTAGTAAATACGATATTTTTTTAAAATTTCCTACAATCGAAGAACTTGGAATCTAAATTAATTGTGATCACGAATGTCTCGAAAATTATTACAGCTTTAGTTGTACGGATTGGAAAACATGGAAAATATAAGCAATTAAAATCGTTGCAAAACTTATTTCTGAAATAAAGTTTCAAATAAGATTTGAAAACACAAAATGTTCCATAAACGCTTAGAAATCAGGCCTCGATCTGTTAATTTTATGATACCATACTGTTTAATACTCCGCTTGTCATAAATTGGAGAAAACAAAAATATTGTGAAATTATTGATGATATTGATGATACAATTTTTTAAGTTTTATTTGCATTTACAAGTTACCATGCTTCCCATATATTATTATTATATTTCTCATATTTTCACAAGATACAGGTTGATTTTGAAATAGAGCCCATTTCAAAAGGTGATAAGCTCACCTTAACCTAAATCCGCAAAAACGGCGGGTCTATCTTCATTTAAAATTTTTGAAAGTCGGAAAATTTCATTATTATGGGTATTCGGTTCTAAGTACAATCTTGCGTCTATTTTTAATATGCGTCGACTTCCTTTGGAAGAAATAACATGAAATGTTGCAAAATAACCTTTATTGTTGATAAATATGTTTTCTGGCATATCCTTCAACATAGGACCGTCGTTTTAGCATATACTATGGCTATGGTCAACTATTACCTGTTAAAATAGTGGGACTTCGTAATCAGTCCGTATATTTAAAAATTCATTTTGGACATATCCATCAAGACATAATTTTGTTATGGCATGCCTATAGATCAGGCCATTCTTCAATTATTACTTGCTGTAGGACTCAATTTACATACATAGGATCGCTAGAAACACGATGACAACGGAACTGTGTGTGAAACCTATTTTAATATTTTACCCAAATAAACTAAAAACTTGCATTTCAAATGTATAAATATTTTTCGTAAAAAAAAAAAATTGCAAAGAAGCCGACGAAAATATAATTGCAAGCAAAACTAACCACACCAAAATTAAATACCTAAAAAACCAATATTTCTTGTCTATTTTATTTTCGGACTTGATTAAACCCAATTTGCAACAACGTCCAAAAATCCTAATTGCCCAATAAAACACAAGAAAGTAAATCTAAATATTCGGAAGAATCAAACCCAAATAGTTTTTATAACCCCAACCCAAGTTAAAATATTTATATCTATTTTTATTATTTTGTGGTTGCCCCGTTCTTTCTATTCGATCTAATCCAACGCAAAATATTTTATCAAAACAAAGTCAACTAAAACCAAAAAAATACTTTGAAACATATTTTTCCCAAAAAATTTAAATACAATACAATCCAATCCAAGTTGATTTATTAAAAAAATATATGTAATTGTTCGTCCCAATTTTAAATCCTTCGAGTTTCCCCTTCCTCCGCACCTGCTGCTATTAAAAATCCTAAAAATTTAAAAAATGTGTAAACGCTTCTAAAAATGCCAAACTGATTATATCAAAATCTATAAGTAAATTTTGCCCTAAAAAAACTAACAAAAGTCGTAAAACTAACAAAGTCATTATTTTTTTTTTTCAAATTATCTAATTGGTTCACACAGGTGATTGTTTGTGATTCGTTCGGTTATATCTTTCCAGCCAATCACAAAATACCAAAATAAACTATGCAAGAACACACAAAAACATCTATTAATAGTCTGGTTTTAAGTAAAAAATTGATAAAGACTACACCAATCGAAACTCGAAACTTGGGAAAAAAACGTTTGTTGCTTGTTGCCACCTTTTGATAAACGACGTTTCTTATTGGATTTATTATCGTAGTTATATCCAATCATATTTCAGTCAATAAATGACAAAATATTGGAAATTGTGACATAAACAAAATATTGAATAAAATATTTATATTGGAAAATATGCACTATACAAAAAGTTTGAAAATTCTTCATGGAATTATGATTTATTTTTTCAAGATAATTTCACGATAAAATTTTGAAAATTTCTATTGCTCGTTATATAAAACAGAGAAAAGTCTATATTGACAGCTAAAAACAGTTTGTAAATTTGTAAAAATTTTTGTCTCGTATATAAAAAATAAATAATTAAGTAATTCTACTTAATGGATTAAAATCTAGTAACAAATATATCGTCTACCGTATAAATCTAAGAAAACCCATGAAAATAATTGCAATAAATTGGTCGTCCTTCACCAAACCTGAAGACAAAGCTTTACTGCAATTTCGTTCCCCTTAACGCCTTCAGATTCCAATGGAACGTGGATATCGCCCAGAAAATTATCAGGGAACGCACACCTCATTTTATTTATTTACATTCGTTGATTTATTGCACTTCGTAATTAACTCGCTATGTGAACGTGAATGTCTGAATGTGTACGAAAGAAAATTTGCTGCCCATCACGTTTCAGTTCTGATTGCGCTCGCCGATAAACAAAATGTTAATTCAGCCTACTTAGAAATAAACCTACGTGTCTTTTATAATAACGATTGAATCAGCATGATCGATATCGAATGGACACAATTATACTCTCTATATCGTTATAAGTTAAAAATACGTACGGTTTAATAACGAAGCTCTTTTAAATTAGTCAAGCTTTCGGATAATTTTTTTCTTTCGTCGGGAATCGTCGGGAATAAAATTTATTAAAATCTCGATAAAATAATTACATTGTTTTCATTATTTTTTTATAAAATTAAACAGAGAAATAAAGAGAAACTTGATAAACTTTAGAAATTAATAAAAATAGAACACAAAATCATTGATTTAAAAATTGTAAATATAAATACTCCTGAAAGCATTAAAAATTTGACTATAAGTAAAAGGAAGGCATAAGATTATAAATGAATGAGTAATTTATAAAAATATGAAAACATACGATTTATGTGCATTTCCTTCTGGATAATAATGCAAAATTCGGTCGAACCTACCATACTAATAAATATCGCTTAAATTACAAAACGTTTAAATGAGCTTCGCGTACACGAATTTTGCACAATTTCTGTCGAGCATATTGTGCCGAATAATTGAATCACGTTGACCTCATCGATATTCCAACGCGACGCGAAAATTATCGAACATAGCGCGAATTGGAAATGAACGGTTGTGGTACGCGCTCGCCAAACTTTTTTATTTCGATATTTAATTTCGCGAACTGTGATTTTATCGTATTTACGAGGGAATCGATGTGAAATAAAACACCGAAAATCGACGCGAATTTGTGTGTCGGCTGCGCACTGTGAATTCTAAAATTCTAATAAGAAATGATATCAAATTAAACGAATTTTAAGCTAAACACGTAAGCGGAATCGAATCCTTTTAACGATTGTGGATGTAACGTAATGCTATTATTCGCTCCGATAATTTGCATTTCTAAATCTCGAAATACCCCATTACAAACTTTACCCTTTTGCTCTAATCGCAATTAAAAAAAAATGTACCCTAGGAACCTTTCCGTTCCCAATCCAATTTGTTGTTTTGCAAAGAACTAATGAAATTTACGAACGCCGTATGTGGATAAAGTTAAAAAGTAAGAGGATTTAATTAAGAGAATAATTGTTGAATTTGTAAATTTTTTATTTTATTTATTTAAATATACATTTAGTATATTTAAATAAATCGTGAGAAAAGTTATAAATCTGAAAACGGACTAAATTTTTAAATTATTTGATGACATATTTTCTTATCTTTTTTTTTCTTGAGCAAACAAACAAATTAAAACTCGAAAGTGCAATAAAATATATTTATTACACTTTCGAGTTTTAATTTGGTTGTTTGCTCAAAAAAAAAAAAGATAAGTATAATCATATTCAACCAAGAATTTAACACTAATGATATATTTTCTCACATTTCTTCACTCATACTAAGTAAATTTGCATATAGTGCATCGTAAACAGATACACGTGCACATGATGTTCCATTATTAATGAATTCGTACATGAACCGCCGCGCAACATCTCTAACCGAATTTCAAATTTATTAATATTTATGTGTACATGTTTCGAAATGCGATTACTGACATACCATAGCACCATACGAGGGATTAAAATTACACAATTACGTGCATTATAATATGCTGAACGACGGAGCTTAGGAGGTTTTGACGTAACAAGATCCGTGAAGGCGTTTGTTATTGAAGCGAGGATTATCTTGGGACTATCGTGCTTTCCCATTTCGCAAGGAAAGCAAGCAGGCAGCGAGAAGACTGTTCGAGTGGCCAACAGCGACAGGCCGTTATCCCGTTATCTCGGAGTTAACAGAAGCTAAGGAGCGGGGCGGCGTTCACTATCTGCAGGCATCTCTTCTTCTCTGCGCGTCGTTATACCGATAGCGATCCGTGGACAGAGCGAGATTTACCACGGAATTCTGAGTTAGTGTTTTCGGCCTTCGGCTAAAGAACTTGTACCGGTTAGTATGTAGGTACTGTGCGCTTGCATGCAAACTGCATTAGAAAGCTTCCATAACCGGCGGCGATTTTCCACTTTTATTTCCTAATTTATTTGTTTTACGGCTTGTGGCTTCGCCGTCTCGTGTATTTCTAATGTGACAAATGACGGCTCATTCGTTTTAGTTTCTTGATTTTCCAAGTTTACAAAACTATTTAACTAAAATTTGTAATTACATGATAAATTATTCTATATGTAAAAAAATAAAAAGAGGAAACTTAAATAAATAAAAACCATAAAAGATATTTTTTTTTCAATATTGGATTTTTCTTGTAATAAAGTTGATTAATTTTCAAATTTGTAGATTTTTATTTTCAGAAGATTTATTTTTTGAACCTATATCCTAAGTTCTTAGAACTCATCAAAATATCCAACTCACAAAAAGTATTTCAATACATTTTTTCAATAATCACATTAACAGTTCATCACTCACAACACCATCTATAAATATTTGATGGCCTCATTGAGAATTACACAAATTATTCGTTTGTTTTTTTTTTACGAGAAGTTCTATCTCTGTCATGCATATTACGTCGACATCTCTTTGTCACGATATTCAAATTCTAGACTATTCGGTTTTTACTTCGAGGAAATACGCAACATTGCAGCGTCAGCGAAAATCGTGTTACGACTTGTTAAAATTTCATATGACGTTATTGATCGGAAATGTTCGAGTAAATTCAACAAAGCTTTTACGAATTGCGTCAGTTTCATCTGAACTCCATGGGAATTACTTGGTGGCTTTTATTATCGGAATTAGTAACTGAAACGTATTTCAGTTTTCAAAAAAAGAATGATTTATTGGAATGCAAGTCACATTATTTAAAAAATTGGGTTCGTTGTTACTTTTGATTTAATTTAAAAATTTACAACTTTATCGATTTGAGCGTTCAACTGATTTAATTGGAGTTGGATTGATGTTTTTTTAAATCAGATCTATTTCAATTCAAAATTTTATTGAATATCCGAACGTGCCACATCCAGTCAAATACTCCAACAAAATCCACAAAGAAAAAACAATTTTTTGTTAAACTGATGATTTCTGATGACAATCATTTTTCCTGAAAAAGTTTTTTCTTTTTAAAACATAAGCCTCCGTAATAAAAATGGGGAGAATCAAGGCGGACAATTTCCTCATTCCGTCTGTAATTTTCTCAAATTATTTTAGGAATTTTACACGTGACATACATTACCTTAAGCGCGACAATAATCAAAAACGAAACGTAACAAAACACCCCACGGTCGGAATTACAACAAAATTTCCTCATCAAATTACGTATTAAAATAATTTGCTTGATTTTCATGCAAATTCGACTTGACGGTACTGACTAATTTTGTAAATAATTCGAAAAATTTCCTGCAAAATTCATTAGGTGTATTTTTGGTTTTCGTTCTCGTGAATTTTCTCATTTCACATCTTTATCGTTATTCAAGCGCCGACACCGTGAAGCGCCAGTCCGAACAGGTGATAGTAATGGAATTTACTTTACAATTCGATAATGGTGTACACGATCCCATTGAGCGTTGGCATTCGATATCATCATCAATCTTTCTCGCTTTAAACGTGATGTACCGTCTCGAAGAACGGACTTAGGTAAACTTGGCTTCGATAGATTCGAACTGATGATATCATCCGTAATTCCGAATTTCGAAACTAAACGCAAACACGAAATTTACATACTGTTTTGAAAGTTAAATAACAAAGTATTATTTTTTATTTATTGAATAATATCACAAATTATTGGTTGTTTGTCTTAAAAAGTGTTTATGGAATGTTTAAAAATTGTCAAGTAAAAAAAAAATCTATAAGCACAATGATTCTATGTATAAACATAAGGTTGAAACAAATTAACAATACTCAATCAAAATTCTATGCAACTTTGATAGAGATACTAGTAACGGAAAAGGGCCCCACGTTGGGCGCCAAAAATGCTTGAGAACCAGCTGGAGAAAACTCAATCAAAAACTCCATACAACTTTGATAAAGATACCTCGTATCGAAAAAAATTTTTGGACAAAAAAATTTCATAAATGGAAAGTCAACGTATTAGCAATTGTGATTCGTTTACGTATACGTTTGATACTTAAGATTACCACATTAAAAACAAATAATGTAAATAACTAGGTACCTTGCCATAATAGTTCTACAAACGCAAAGGAAAGACTAGTAATCGAGGAAAAACGTTTTTATTAAATTCATTATTTATTACTAAAACCAAAACGCAACCAAAACGAATCTTAAACGTCCCAAACACCACAACGGTGCAATGTGTTCGATACATCTCGGTTCGATCAGGTTTCGCCCCTTCGTCGTAAACGTCTAATCAAAATCGTCATTGTGCGGTGACCGTTCGTTCTGCATGGTTTGATTTAGGACGTATCGCTGTGTAGGAATCTAGGGTCTCCACATCGGCACAGATTGCGTTTTCATTCTTTCGATAAGAAGTAATACGTATACGGAGCTAGCGAGTCGACGAAGTTGGCTGACGAGGTAGGGAGGTCATGCGCTTTATTTTATGTCGATTTCAGCACAATGTTGCACATATCCTCCGCAGGAAGGAAAAACCCTATTTGCTTTCACGATTGAGAGGTTATCGAAAGATCAGCGTTATATATTACACGGGTGAATTTTTCGGGACGGTTTCGACCTAAAATCGTATTATGGAAAAAAGCAACGGGGAATTTATTACTCGATGGGAAATTTTATATTCTACGGTAATTAGTTTTGCATCCTGTAATTTATGGGGAGAATTATGGGCATTCAGCCGGAAACGTATTAAATTATTGATGATTTACACCTTTATTGAGTAAATTAAAGATAAAATCGATTCACGCCAAATTTCCAAATAAAATTATTAATTGAAATTAAATTGATAAATTCCTCAAAAAATTCAACGTGGCCCATAAAAAATCATTTTTTGTAATACATTTGAAAATGGACACTGAGTACTCTTGTATTTGACTGATTTAAGAAGGACAATGAAAAGTGTCAACCCAGCTTTTGTTTATAACTTAAATGCTACGAGATTTCAATTTTGTGTTCTTATAGCAATTTTCACATTCAAATATCATCAAATCTTTGCAAAAGACCTACGTTAGTACAGATACACGATTATCGGCCATTTTAATTCACAGATAGAGACCGGAGCATGCTAGGAAAATGGGACCATGCCCATTGAATTCGCCGTCATTATTTCCATAAAAGGTGTAAATTTCATGCATTTTGTGAATATTTTCATTTTTGACAAAAATCGTCATTTTAACGAAAGGGATTGCCTTAATTTTTGCGACGATTTTGGTCATTTTTTGGATTTGGATGAAAATCGAGTTCAAGGTCAAGTTGAACCTGCAAATGTTGAATATGACGTCAGTGTTGAGATACGAATTTTTTCCCATTTTTAATTCATAGTTAGAGACCGGAGCAAGCTAGGAAATTGGGACCATGTCCGTTGAATTCGTCGTCATTATTTCCATAAAAGGTGTAAATTTCATGCATTTTGTGAATATTTTCATTTTTGACAAAAATCGTCATTTTAACGAAAGGTATTGCCTTCATTTTTCGACGATTTTGGTCATTTCTTGGATTTGGATGAAAATCGAGTTCAAGGTCAAGTTGAACCTGCAGATGTTGAATGTGACGTCAGTGTTGAGATACGAATTTTTTCCCATTTTTAATTCATAGATAGAGACCGGAGCAAGCTAGGAAATTGGGACCATGTCCGTTGAATTCGTCGTCATTATTTCCATAAAAGGTGTAAATTTCATGCATTTTGTGAATATTTTCATTTTTGACAAAAATCGTCATTTTAACGAAAGGGATTACCTTAGTTTATCGACAATTTGATCATCTCTTGGATTTGGATGGAGTTTAAGGTCAAGTTGAGCCTCCAGAATTTTCTCTTCGCCTCAAATAATTAACTCTGAGAACATAGGCGTTAAAATGATTCTGACACCTACAATTCAAGATTAATTTCCTTCAAGATTGAGTGATCATTAATTGACTTCATATTTGGTTGAAAATAACGACTACGATTCATTTTTTGTTTATGGGAATTTAATCTTAATTCCTACATGTCAGAAACAATAATAATAATAATAATAATAATAATAATAATACATGTCATCTTGCTTCAGCTTTCAGCCAACTTCAAATATTTTATTAAATAATAAACACGTTATTATTGACTAAAATGCCAAGGTAAAAGATAATTTGAAACTTAATAATAGTTCTAATAATAATAATATTCTAAGGAATAAAGTATTACTTACGAATGTATGTCAGACAAGCGTTGCTGGTTGACATATTTTGGTGATAATTTCAAATCGTCGTTTTACAACGGAAATACACGCGCACCAGTTAGTCGAAACAAACTACACGGAAATAAATTATGTTAATGGAGAACACAATGAAATTCATGAAGCCACAGCCTCGAATCAATCAAGTGCGACTGAATAATGGTAAACAGGGCGAATTTCGATTAATCAAGCCGGCGTCGGAATAACAAATCTGCTACAAGTCCGCATGCAGTGTTCTCGCATTAATAACATAAAAATGTATTCATAAGGCGTATTAAATTCGGTTGATACGCGATATCAGCAATTTATCTTCGGTGTGATTACAGTCGATTATGTGTCTATGTATAGATTCGAATTTGTTGGTTTTTCATAAAATCAAAAAACTGGAGACTGTGGCTGTAAAATATATAAAAAATAAAAATTCCCTTATCACTGGGGATCTGGTGAAGACTTATCATCAAAGGTGATACCTAATTTAACACGTTTTACTTCTTAGGTTTTCTGTTTTTCTATATTTGCAGATATTTTCACCTTCTCCTTTTATAGTGTTGCAAGAAAATATTCAAAATTTATACTTGTTATTCCCGAAATCACTTTTATAATTCATAAATTATTCCCTTCATCCTCATCAGTTGTTTGCACGTCTGCACGGTGTAACATGTCAAAAATACCTTTTATATAATCGCATTCCGGTCAATTAATCACAAAATTAATTAAGACTAATAATACACTTTGCTTGAATTAGACGTCGAAGTAAAATTTTAACCAACTCGCCGGAGATCCAGGAATTTGCACTTGGCGTCGAAAAATCCATAAATTACGTGCATTAAATTGTACAATTCGCTCCTAATAAACGGACTCCACATTCCGTCCATGCAATGCATGCACAAAATTCAAACCGTAGCGCTCGAAGTCCCTAACAACGCGATTTCATGTCGAAAACGGTAGTAATCGACGCCGATAAATTTCTAAAGAGGTCGGAACATAATAATTATGAATGGATAATTACAGAGAACCACATGGATTGTAGAACCGTTAAATGAACAAATATAATCGTAAGCAACAATTGTTTATGTTTTACTCATTTTATATATTCTTTGGTTCTTATTTGCTTATACAGGCTGTTCAAAGTAATCTGCGCACTATTGCTATTTTCGTTATTTTTGGAGCTACAGAGTCGGTTAAATTAGCAAAGATGCAGTGATTTTTCCGCTGATTACAACGGTCAACACAAAAAAACAATTGCGCATCACATTTCACAGCCAACTCAGATAATTAAATTTTTTTAAATGGAACACCCTGTATATTTATGTAGCAGTCGGTAGAAAATGAAATTTTGCACAAAATCTTCTTATACTACTATAACCCAGAAATGAAAAACAAAAGAGCTACGACGACATTAATACAGGTCACCGCACATATGGGATAACTTCGTTATTAGTGAAGCTACAGTGTTGGTCAATACATCAAAAATGTGTAGTTTTTTCTACTGATTACAATGGCATACTCAAAAAACAATTGCCAGTCGCATTTTCGAACTGCTTGCTTTGATACTCATTTACTTATTTTATATTAAAATTCGGCCTTTCATCTTACGGTTGTACTATTAGAAGAGTATTCTATGTAAAATTTAACTTTTTATCAATTGAAATATACAGGATGTCTCATAAATTTTTTTTTGTTCATAAATGCGACTCGCAACTGTTTTTTTGCCATTGTAATCAGTAGAAAAAACTACACATTTTTGATGTATTGACCAACACTGTAGCTTCTCTACTAACAAAGTTATCACGTCGTAGCTCTTTTGTTTTTCATTTCTGGGTTATAGTAGTATAAGAAGATTTTGTGCAAATTTCATTTTCTACCGACTGCTACATAAATATACAGGCTGTTCCATTAAAAAAAATTTAATTATCTGAGTTGGCTCTGAAATGTGATGCGCAATTGTTTTTTTGTGTGGACCGTTGTAATCAGCGGAAAAATCACTGCATCTTTGCTAATTTAACCGACTCTGTAGCTCCAAAAATAACGAAAATAGCAATAGTGCGCA
>JAFFZR010018316.1:0-12276 GCA_018397195.1 Lethrus apterus | reverse complement strand
AAAAGTGAAACAACCTGTATATGAAGTCCTAGAAATGTTCTCAGAAAAATTTTTAAAAACAAAATTTAAAAAAAATTAATTTTTATCTCTAGTCCATGCATATGGCTGTATATTATGGTATTACAGAATTTCTTTTCTTTTTAATGTTGGTAACGCCTTAATGTAAAAACATTTCTGACTTTTATAGAATATATTCCAATTAAATTTTGAATCTTCTTCTAATTTCCTTCCAATTTCTTTTTCTCTTCTATCACTAATTCTTTTACTTTGGTTCTCTATAATTTATATCAGTTATGACTTGCCAGTCTTTTGGTATATTCTTTTCACATTTTTTCTTTTTCTTTAATTCTTCTTTTACGTTATCGTTCCATCAAATCTTTTACATAATTATTTTGAAATATTTATTTATTATTGTGATTTATTATAATTGAGCAATTTATGAAAATAATTTCCTCTCCATTGTAAGATTTTATTGTTAATAATATCTTCGTCATTGGAACGAGTTAAAATTTAATATAAATTTTTAGTATCCATTATACGTCAACTTTAGTGTTAATGGAGACGGACGATCGCGAAAAACGATTTATTTACTTTAATTATAAATTCCTTGTCACGTTCGATAAACCTCAAGAAAATGAAGAAAGTATCGTAGTGAGGGAATTATATTAAAATCGAACAATGCCCGGGGATGATTAAATTTATTATTGATCGGTTACATTCAAAAAGGATGAATATAAAATCTGGGCCGCACGCTAGTATGGTGTCATGAACTAGGTCATTAATCACTGTTGCTAACGTTCATTGTTACCGAGGTCGAAGGGTCAAGAAACGATCGTTTCGATATTATCATTAGCAATATGATTTACTTTAAACGCGAAACAAAACGTGCACTAAATAAGGCAAAAGTTTTTTTTTGAAATTCAACTTTATGTTGCTTGAAAGACAGTTATATAGATATTTCGTAAAATTTTAAATTTATTATATGGCAATGAAATAAAATTCATTCAACAATAAATCTTTGAATTAATCCACAACGTACATGGAACTTTTTGATTTTAATCCCTTGATTGAGATTTATGCCTTCCTGTATTTTTTTCTTTAATATTTTTAGTACGCACGACCCAACATGAACAATTCTTTAACCAATGTGTATGATGTGAATACACACTTTCACACATCCCTTTCCAAATTAAAATATAATTTAAAATAATGTAAATGCATATTTTTTTTTAATTAAGTTTGTGGCATTAAAAGGGTATGAACTTCATAATAAAGTAAATAACTCGAAGCGAAATTTTACTAAATCGCATTAAAACCTTATCCACAACGAAAACAGATTGACATTAAATAATCATAAGCAATCCAGTAATTTGCATTCATTAATTTAAACCAAATAACCATTTCATGGCAAAACGCGATTAAATATTAAAATTTAATTATACACGTGAATGTGACATTCGACATGTTATTATGCGAATGTAGACATAAAACATCTGTTATTACAGATGACAATTAATTCTTTTAATCTCAATGAATTTTACACCAAAATTTTGATTGATTGATCAGAATGGGAAGTTAAAATAAATTTCAATATGAATTCATTGCCACGTCCTGCTGAAGTCTGAAGTTAGGTGAATCCCAAATTCACAAAAATGCGATCCAATTGTATTTTCAATATCATCCGCTTCTTTTCCATTTATTACTTCTGTTTGCATTATAAGAAATTGCTTTGGGGAATTTTATGTGGAAACTTCACAAAATTACTCAAAGCAGAGAGATGATACAGAATTTTTCGAAACCACATTTCAATATCTTATCCACAAACAATATTTCAATAAAGGGAATTTTCTTCTGAAAGTATTAATTTTATGTATTCTTTTGGTAAAAATTTGAAAAAAAATTCTCATTGACATTAGTCTGTTCGACTGCTTGAATTATGTGATGTCTTCTTACAATAATCGTATTAACATTTTTTTCTGGAATATTCTAATTAAAGAAAGAAATGCAGAATCGATTATAAATTAAGTATATAAATATTCAAAACATTGTCTGGCAAATTACATTAATGGGACACTTTATAGAATTATGTAACATAAATGAATGTACTCATTGTGGAAATTAATAAATGATGTGTAGTACAATGAAATCAGACCAATTAATAGAAAAAATCGTATATATAAACAAAATCATCCAGAAAAAACCAATAATTAAAAAAATTTTTTAAATTAGGGAAAAATGTTTTTTCAAGAGATTTTACTGTTAAGAGCTTTTTCAGTTATCACATCACGTAACAATTGATTGAAACAATCAATACATGCTCTGGAAGGGACATTGAATAAGTGATTTCGGACATTCGTTCATTTGCCTGAAAAGTACACTGGGGCTTGTTTTTGTACGAATCCATTAGAAAAAAATATTTTTCACTCATTTTATCCAACACTTCATTATTCACAGAATGGACAGGAAAAGGCAGCTTGTATTTATGTAATAAAATTATTTGTCACATTTTGGTACACAGAAAAATTATTATATGGCGTATAATTAAATAAGTATTTATGTTGTATACATTTGAATTTGAATTAATCAATATTGCATAAACATAAAATAGTTGCCAAAACACCCCCACTCGATAAAAGTTCCGTACTTCGAGAAGTTTATCGCCAAGTTGGTTTTATATCTGAAAGGACGCAATATCGATTATAAATGAGACAGAAATGGGACAATAAAATGGGATTATTTTCCTCCTCACCATATATCTTTTCCATTTCTTAATTGCAAGATTTATTTCCAACTCGAACAGATTGCTTTTAAATTAAATAGTCCACATAGAATCAATATTAAAAATTCTAGTACATATTCCTTCCTTTTATGTGATAAATAAAATATATGAAAATTATGCAAGTATCCTTAATATTTTATTATTTATTCTATTTGTTTTGTGTTTTAGTAAAGAAATTAAATTTTGTATGCTGACTCTGTTAACATTTCTAACACAATTCTTAAACAACCTTTATGTTTGATGTTTAAATCGTTTAAAAAAATCGTTTGAGTTGGCTTATATTTCTGTTAGTTTCCATGTTGTAAGAAATTCAAGCAGCTGAAACTGACTGTACCCAATAGAAACTCAGGAAAGAGACACAAAAAGTAGACATCTTCGTTTTGTTTCAGCTTCTGCTTATAAATGTGTGCTCGCTTCAAAATAATGCATAGAATTGAATTTGTTGCTGCTTTCATTTGTTTTCCATTTTTGTAAAAAATCAAAGAACAATGACCATTTACGAAAAAAAGTATGTACAGTCTTGAGTTGGAATTAATTTGTAATTTTTTAAAAAATCACAAAGAACAAAAATAATATACGAAAAAATATATGTGTAAGTGTGTAAGGGTTCGTTTCTACTTCGGTTTCTTTCCATCGTTGTTGTAAGAAATTCATACAATATGAAATATGATAATAACCAAAAATCCTAACACGAAAAAAATATATTAAAGAAGAAAAAGCAACGAATTTGTGCTAAAAATTGAAGTCCTGGGTTGGCTTAAATATATACTTTTGGTTTGATCATTGTTTTAAGAAATTCAAGGAGATTAAGTTGAGTGTATTCGATAGAAACTCAGAAAAAAGGCAAGAACGATTTTTTTAAAGACATCCAATCCATAATTAAGTATACTTATTTGTTTTGTTTTTTTGTCGCTTCTCTTTATAAATGTCTTCTGGTTTCTGCTTATGTTTAATCAAAAATCCCAAGCCGAAAAAAAAATACATTATAGAAAAAAAGCAACGATTTAAGACTAATTTGTGCTAAAAGTTGTAGTTCTGGGTTGATTTAAACTTATACTATTGATTTCGTCATAGTTTTAAGAAATTCAAGCAGATGAAGTTGAGCGTAATCGATAGAAACTCGGAAAAAAGGCAAAAACGATTTTTTTAAAAGACATCCATACTTCTTTGTTTTGTTTTTCGCTTCTCCTTGTTAATGTGTCCTCTGGTTTCAATATAATGCAGATGAGAATGACTTAGAACTGATTAAAAGAACAATTCAACCTTAAATTGTCGCAGAATAATGCAAATATAGAGGTAGGTATGAAGTAAAATTAGGTTGGTTAGTATTTTTGCTTGCGTTTCTTTAAAAAATCACAAAAAACAATTTACGAAAAAAATATGTAAGTTTTGAGTTGGTTTATACTTCGGTTTGTTTCCATTGTTTTTCTGTAAAATCCAAGCACTTTGAAGTTTAAAAAATGGGAATCCAACCCAACTCAGCGGATATTGAGTGCTAAAAATCCCAACCCGAAAAAAAAATTATAAAAGAAAAAGCACAATTTGGGACTAATTTGTGCTATAAGTTGATGTTCTGGGTTTGCTGTTGGTTTCCATCATTGTTTTAAAAAATTCAAGCAGATGGACTCGAAAGAAATACAAACATGTGGTGGATCAGAAAAATAGATTATTCAAAACACTTAAAAAGATTAAACAGGTAAATTTTTTATGCCTAAAAATTAAAAATGCTATAATTAAGATTTTGTTTGGGTAAACTCAGTATTTGATCATAATTTTAGAATGTGGCAATCCAACCGATGAAGCCGACGAATTTCCCACACGACAAACATCATCGTACAAACATCGTACAAACATAAACAGTGCTGGTATTAAGTAACATTCACATTTTTAAAAAGTTGATGATGTTTTGTCTTTAATTTTGTTTTCTTTCCTTAATTTGTTGTTCAAGCATTTCTTCCAAATTTGTTACCACCAACACAGACTTTCACATTTACTTTTAGTCCCCAAACTTACGAAAAATTTAATCCATGCTTTCCTATTACCAAACCTAGATTTTACTTCCCATTATAATTCTTATGGCAATTCCAGGTCATTTAAGCTTTCTTATACTCGCGTATCAAGTCTAATCATATCATGGCCAGAAGACTTGAGAGGATAAATATAACAACTAAACATACAACTGTTGCTAGGATTAGGTGTGGCACTTAAGAAAATGCAAACAGAAGATGATCGATTGTGCAGTATATGCGAAGAACTAGAAGATGATAACGTCGAAGAAAAAATGGCCAAACTGTGGAAGAAGTATTTGAATAAGAGAACGGAAGGAAGTAAAATATGAAGAAAATATTGGAGGAAAAAGTTAATGATAATTTGTATGGAATAATGTAGTTACACAAGTAAATGTTTCAATTTCATTCAATCTGATTTCTTAGCTATTAAAATTATTATTTTGTTTCATTTTAGACTTGGTTATAAACAAATATATATTTTGTTAATAGTTGTTTTGCAACATAACAAAATATTTAAATAAATAATAAATGGAAAATAAAAATGTTTTATCATCAAGAGTAACAGTTTTGCTAGAACTTTTATTAATATATTGTTAGAGTAACTTTTCGTATGCGATGCTCATACACCATTAATCTTTCTCGGGTAAGCACAAAAGCAACAAAAAGTGACTTTTACAATCAAAATCAAGTAGAAACTGATATGTGGTTTACCGTGTTCGCACACATTTCAAAATGTCTGGCAGTTTCCAATCTATTCATTTTGAGAGATCCAAATGGATAGAAAGGATTTTATACACCATTATGATTTCATTCATAAAATAAAGGATTCAATTTTAATGAACAATACGATGAATATTTAACGTTGTTTAGACAGAATTTTTCCAATAATCCCATTTGAAATAGTCAATATCAAAATATAAATGTAATACTGATTCAAAAAATAAATCACTATGTCTATCTTATTTTACATTAGGTTGTCGCTATCTACAAACTAAATATAAATTTCGATTTCATGTTCAACTACGATGTGTTTTGATCTTGATTTTTCTGAAACAAGCAAATTTTTTTAATTATTACATAAAAAAATAAAGACATGGTAAAAAATCTATACATGGGTTTTTCAACTATACGTAATTATATGTAGCATAAATATGTGTCTCTGAATAATTGACAGGATTTCTACATCCTGAATTTTATAAAAATAACAGTTGATTGATTTACAATTTCTGGAGCGTTCAGCCAGGTGTTACATTTTTTAATTGTACAAATTGTACATCCACCTCTTCACTTTCCACATCTCAGTTGCCTCTAATATCACTTTCATTTGTCTCATGAAATCCAGTCTATTTAGATAAATATTATTTCTTCGTTCCTTTTTCACCAAGAAGAGACAAAGGAACGAAACCTTAGTTCATATATGAATCTAGGATTTTAAAGTTTATTTGACAATACATTGATTTCATTGCCCAAATGTTCTTTTGTATACTAATATTTTTCCCACCGATTTCATTCTTATTTATGAAACCATTTCTTATCCTATGATATAATTTTGTAGATAATCATACCTCTTTCCCTTTCAATTGCTTTTACAATTCAGCATATTTATACAACTTAAATTTTTTATTTACAACTACTATTAGGAAAGATATATGCGAAAATTGTATAATTTCCTGCAGAGATCTTCGATGGTTGAGAAATTAGTTCGTTACTTGAAGAATTGAAAAAATCCTGATAAATTGTCATTAAAGTTTCAGTTTCAATAAAATTATTACTGGTAAAATTTTGGCACTTGACGACCTTAACTGCGAACTTTTCCGAAAATCGATTTTTACTTTGAAGAACCACATTTAAAGTTTCTGAGTTTAGAAACTTACATTAAATAAACGTGACTTTGATAGTGCTCCTGCAACTTATAAAGAAATTAACAGTCAACTCATACAGTTCTGAGGAGAAGTTTAAGTGAAATACTGCAAAATTATGCGAAGAGATTTAGCAATTTAAACATAGAAATATAGCTTTCAAATTTTAGTCTACGATTACTTATCGTCATATTGATGGTTATTCAATTTTATGAATTTTTCAACTCGGAATTTTCTTCCACGAAGTCCATCAAAAATAAATAAATCTGTTCATATTTTTAATCTCCATTGCGTCATTCTCGTCCGCTATTCTCTAATAAATTTTCATATTTTAAATTCTGATATAAATTGGTACTTTATACTAAAACAATAGATAATAATTAACAACGCCGAACTTTAAAAAATTTAATTAAACTGATAAAATATTTAGATTTTTACCTTCAACTTTAAAAGAATTGCCCATCATAAAGTTTCTTTAAATTAATGACGCTCGAACTATAAACTTTCCAGGTCAGAGTAAAATTTTTACTAGCAGTATGAAACATGAAATTGTGTGCAAAAATCCTGCTGTTTTATACCCATGTACTCCATAAAAATAAATTCAAGGAAGTATAAAACAAAATTCTGTGAGGGTCGCGTTTATACTTTGAAATAACCATTTCTACCTATTATAGTTTGTTTATAATTAATATTTATATCAATCTGAGTTTAAACATAAATGTGTCGTGGTTGTTTATCTTTCATTAAACTGACGAATGCAAATTAATTGGATTGCTTCGTCGCTACGGTTTATGCAAATTTATAGCAAGAAGTATTTTTTTAATTAAAATGTCATTTTTGAAACTCTACTCACAATCGTTATTTTTTATATTCAGATTGCAGATTTTCCACAATTTGATTTATTCGGGTATAGGTATGAATAATGATCAAAAGGAAATGCTGGATATTTAAAATTTATGATAGAAGCACACTATGTTTGAAAATTTTGTCTGTGTGGCGCTAACCCACTTACGGATAGTATAAATTATCTAGCATTTTCCTCAAAGATTAAGGAAACGTGGAATTCGAATAGTTCGAGAACAAAAACAATGCACTACATCTACTTTTCAGAGTCTTTGGGTTTATCTGGTTTAACAGGAATAAAATCTTTATGTTTATGTTTATGTTTATTCCTTACAACACCATAATTTCAATCTAAAAGATATTTTTGAAAGATTGCTTGAGTATAATTTCAAATTACAGCCAGATAAATGTGAATTTATGAGAAAAGAAGTAGTTTATTTGGGGCATATTAGAGAAAAGGGGTTGCTTCCAAATCCAGACAAAATCAAATCCATACAAGAAATAGAAACCCCTAAAATGGTTTGTTACAAATAATAGATAACATTTTCTAGTCAAAACCGTTTCAAACTTGAAAGAACAAAGATTTAACTTGGTGATGTGCTTTAAACGAATGGGTATGAAATCTGAAGAGGATACAAAAATTTTCTATTCTTGAAAATTAACTTAAAATATTAGTATTTTTGTTTTATTCTGTTTAATACTATATAAGACTGAATATGTCTAAATTGCAACTGAAATGATTTGAGAATAAAGATTATTATTTCAAAAAATTATATTTGAAGACAAGGTTAAAAAAAGAAATAAGTATGTGAAAAAGCACAGAAGGCTTAAATGTATATAAGAAAGGTTCTAGGGGATTACTAGACTAGTGGCTTAGTCAATATACTAGCAATCTCACGGGCTAGCAGTCAAGTCTTAGTGGAGGACATTGTAAATTTATATCACAGATTTAAGTTTACAATCTTTACAATTACGAATTGATCTTCCTACCAAACTATTTTGATTAGGCTTTCCACGTTTCCCCAATCCTTGCAGCATATGTTGGAATGGACTTTAACATCTGTACGACGGCCGTGGCTGCAACTAAACCCCTCCCTCTCAGTCCAGTTAAGTTCTTCGAGCTTGGTACAAGTGGTGAGAGAGACTCAAGGGAATAAAAAAAAAGTTGCTGGGTTTGCTAGCTTCAATTAGATCTAGATCAAATCTGCGGCACTTGTGATAGTCAAGTTGCCATAGAGAGGGCTGGACTGGAAACATTGATTGAATTACTTTCTGTTTTTTTTCCTGTTCTTCAATTTTCTATCATAAATTGACATTACACTTCGTGATTTAATGCATCACAATCCTAGAAAACCGATAAATTATAACTTTATTATATTTATTATAATTAATTAATTCATGTACATTTTTTTGAACTGGTATAGATTTTGAGCAAAAAATAAGTTGAATGAAAAACCTTTGTCTTTGAAAGTTTTTTTTTATCCTAAAAATATAATTGGTGATTCCATCCAGGGTTATATATGCATTTCTGCCCAAGTTTAACACAAATCTAGATCCGCGTAACTTGAGAAAACTTACCCCTGATTGTAATTAATTACGAACCACAAATTTTCCTTTCAGGGATCGGTAATGCAAAGTGTAAAGACGGTTATTTCTAGTTTTTTTTTTTTTTTTTTAATTGTGTTACTCTTTTCACAATTTTATTTATTGAAATTAAAATTCAAATTTCCCATAATTTCAGTACTTTTCCATCCATTATTTTTTAAGATCGTTTCTTTGTTATTTTTTGTTAAATATTGTGGCAAGGCAATTAAATCCCATTATTAAATCCTTTTGCAATTTTTTTTTTAATTTAAAAATAGATCAAAATAAATACCGATCAACACAAAATAAACATAGACATAAAATTTAATACCAATTTAATTATATTAATAATTGATATGAACAATAAATAAAATTAAATAAGACGACAAATAAAAAAAAAATAATTTACTGATCTGAACAAAACAATACATAGTACAAGACAAAAAAAGAGCACAAATTAAAGAACTTCAAGTGTAATAAATAATAAATAAATAGTTTTATTTGCACAGTTTTAAGAATTTCCTAATACGGTATTTTTCCATATAGTTGAGAAGTCATCGTACTACAAAATAAAAACTACTACAAAATGTCATTGGAAAACTCACTTGATCCTGATTTTCAATCGTATTACTAATTTTCTGTACGACAGAACGAGTTTTTATGATTCACGCAAGAGTCTGATACTTATTCACTAATTAGTCTTTTTTTACTGCAAATCCGCAACCATGAAATGAGGAGCGGATGACAATCATAGGAATGATTCGTGCGCCGCATCGATTTCGACGACTTTGGTCTCTTCGCCGCCAGCTTCGATGTATTCGACACCTTCGTCGTAGTCCATGTGGCGCGAGGACACGTGCTGGTCGGGATCGCCGTACTGACTGTGATAAAACTCTTCGCGCATCATGTGATTCAAACTACCGCAACGAAAATACAATATTTCTTGAAAAGGTTTTCTGAAGTCCCTGTTTAATGTGGCGTAAATAATAGGGTTGAGTAGGCTGTTCGCGTAGCCTAACCATAGAAAAACACTCGATAACTTTATCACCGTTGACGATGATGGATCTAGAAACGGTCGAACGGGAGCTAATACGAAAAATGGCAGCCAACATATTGTGAAGGCGCTCATTATAATTCCCAATGTTGTACTTGCTTTTCTTTCTTTCGCCAATTGAAATCGTAATTTTTTCTGAGTACTGGTCGTACTCGGTGAAGTTTTTACGGTCAATAAGGACGATCTTTGTTGTTTCTGTTGACTAGGTTCTTTGATTTGTGGCTTGCTTGATAGCATCGGGCATTGCGACTCATTACTTCTTCGGGACTTAAAACAACGCGATAAACCAGATTTCTCCATGCTGCACTGTAAAAGAAAATAAACACATTTTACATATTTGTAGTTATTTAGTTATTAAACATTAAAAGTCACATTTTATTTACTGAAAAAACATTCTTAGTTAGGTTGGCTGACTTTAACGTCCCAAACTTTTCAATCTGTGAAATTATTTCGTATGTGCTTTGGTATTTCAAAATGAAAAATAAATAATAAACAGCAATACCTCAAAAGTTGTTACAATAAACAGACAATCTTAGGGATAAATATTCAAAGATGAGCCACTAATTTCGAAGTGAAGCCTGAAATTATCATTGATGTAAATATTTTGTATTTCATCCATCCAAGAACTTCATAAATTTTATATAATTTTATAGCTCATCAGGCTTTAAAGGTTTAAAATATAGAAAATTTCATTATTCCATTTTATCTACCATCTATCTTAGTAACTAATCGTCATGTATAATATTTTACCTACAGTTAAATTAGACTTTTCCATTTTCTTTCAAAATTAATTAATTTTTGATTTTGAAACGAGTCGACATATTTATTCCTCAAATTTTGAAGACGATTCTGTATTCTCTTTTCAAAAATGCGTTGAACGTCAGGTTTTCCTGTCGGAAAATAGATTTTTTTTATGAATATACAGTGATGGAAAAAAAGTATCTGGACGCGCATTATTATCAGCATTTCATGTATGTACAGCGTTGGAAAAAAATATCTGGACACTCAGTATTATCTTTAAATGGATGCAGGCGTTCTACTACTACTAGTACACTTTTACTAAAAATATAATTTGAATTTGAAGACATGTTAATCTAAACGAGATAATCGATTCTCTTATTATATTTTTATAAACTAATAACGTTGACTAAAAATGGAGGTTGTAGGAGGAGTCAACTAACTTCTTTGTAGGGAAATTTTAATTCAGAAAAATTTCATTATCGAGAAAAACAAATAAATAAATAAAAATAAATATAAAAAATGGAGGGAATATAAATGTAATAGTCTCAGATAGACACAGACGGATAGAATTCTAGTTTCTTGCTTGTCGTCCGTTTTCAACCGACTATTACCTTTGCTCATAACATCAACTTCAAACTGTGAGAAAATATTTATTAAAATATTTTACGTCATTTGTTAACGACAAGAAAGTTAAATATTTCAATTAACATTTCTCCGAGTACCTAAATGTTTTACAAAAAGAAGAATCGAAAAACATGTCAACATAATTGTTAAACTAAACTCTCACTACCCGGAAGATCCATACTAGAGAGGTTGAGCGACAGCAAAGTTCTCAGACTGACTAACACTGTCGGTTGGCTTGAGGACTAATTGGAAGAAGGGAAACGAACTGGAGGGATACCATAATGGGCCCATTGTAGGCCTAAGTGGTAGTGTGACCTTCATCCACGCACACTCCAAGTCTTGAAATCAGGAATCCATAGTTGTTAAGCTATTGGCTAATACAAATTGATTTGATATTTTGCTATCTAAACCACAACAAAAAAAAATCCAATTGAAAAAATGTGTGTTATTTACTGTTTTCCTAATTTTCTAATTCCGAGACTAAAAATAAAAATATAATATTTATCATAGAGTTTGAAAATGTGATAAAAAGTACATCATTCCCTTTGGAAAAAATAAAATAGGTTGAAACACATGTATAACAAGAGGAGCTACAACTATAGAAATTCATAAGTTAACATCGATTGGAAAGCCTTAAACTTTTAATGGACCGTTTTATTGTGACGTGAAGGATAATTTTTGAAAAAAATGCTGATGATAATAAATAATAGAGAATGCAGGGTGCTTTAATTTTGTAAAAGATAAGTAAAAGATTTTTAATATTTTTCTACTACTATCCAGCCT
>JAFFZR010018315.1:0-15107 GCA_018397195.1 Lethrus apterus | reverse complement strand
TTTTTAAATGGAACAACCTGTATATTTATGTAGCAGTCGGTAGAAAATGAAATTTTGCACAAAATCTTCTTATACTACTATAACCCAGAAATGAAAAACTCATTTACTTATTTTGTATTAAAATTTGGCCTTTCATCTTACGGTTGTACTATTAGAAGAGTATTCTATGTAAAATTTAACTTTTTATCAATTAAAATATACAGGATGTCTCATAAAAAATTTTTGTTGTTAGTTCGAAAATGCGACTCGCAACTGTTTTTTTTTGACGCCATTGTAATCAGTAGAAAAAACCACACATTTTTGATGTATTGACCAACACTGTAGCTTATCTACTAACAAAGTTATTACATGTACGGTGACCTGTATTAATGTCGTCGTAGCTCTTTTGTTTTTCATTTATGGGTTATAGTAGTATAAGAAGATTTTATGCAAAATTTCATTTTCTACCGACTGCTACATAAATATACAGGGTGTTCCATTTAAAAAAATCTAATTATCTGAGTTGGCTCTGAAATGTGATGCGCAATTGTTTTTTTGTGTGAAGCATTGTAGTCAGCGGAAAAATCACTGTATCTTTGCTAATTTAACCGACTCTGTAGCTCCAAAAATAACGAAGATAGCAATAGTGCGCAGATAACTTTGAACACCTGTATATTACCACTCATAGGTGTTCATACTATCGTAACTGGCTTTGTTCTATTTTATATTATGGCTCCAACTTTATTTTCTGATGACAGTGTTATACATTCTGACCGTTTGTAACCCCAGGACTCTCAATTATTTCATTTCCATATTTTGTTTTCTACTCTTCAATCAGTTGGTTAATATCCAACTTGCAAAGCAAAAAGTTAATATGGAAACGAATATTGTCCAGTACATACTCATTTTTGCATTTCTGGAATGTTCTTCGATAAAAAGCTGTCTCTTATCGCGTGGTATGAGATGCGCTGCTCTTCTGTGAACTTTATTTCCATGTCCAAATTTTCTGTTGTTTTCCCCAGCTTATCAAACAGACTCACAATAGTAGCTTTAAGCTTTAAGATCTTATCTAAACTTTTAGATACTGCTTTTCTTGGGACTTGGAAATTATGTTCTGTCTCCTTTCTTAATCGCTGCCAGTACCCTCTCTTCCATATACCTTGGAGGGTATGTTCAGCACGGAAATACCTCTATAATTCGAAAATACCGTTTTATTTCCTTTCTTAAATATTGTGTAAAACCTACTTTCCAGTCGCGAGGTATTGAGCTCCATCAGAAACCTCTTTCCGTTATCTTCTAAGATCTTTAACATTTCACCATCATGAGCTGTAACTTTTCTTTTTTTTTTCTTTGCTTCCCTCTCATCATTTGTCCGAAGCTCGAAGAACTTAATTGGACTGAGAGGGAGGGATTTAGTTGCGGCCACAGATGTTGAAGTCTATTCCAGCATACGCTGCAAGGCTTAGGGATTAGGTATAAGTCAGTGAAAGTCAGAAACATTGTAAAGTCTGTGATATAAATTTACAATGTCCCCACTAAGACTTGATCCCTAAACTTTGAGATTGCTTGCCTACTGATTAAGCATAAACCAGTAACATTCTTATTGCCTTCGCTACGTTTGCTTGATCTGGGCACTCTTCTTTATTTCTACTATTTCCCCTTCGTTCCTTCTGTTTTTTCATTTTACTCAAAGCATAGCAAACTTTGAAAGTATTCTTTCCAAGATTCGTTGTTCTTCTGGTCCCATGTTTGTTTTTAATTCGTTTAACACTTTTCTGTTGATTTTCCATTCTCATATTTTTTAAAACTCGATAAAATAATTTTTGTTTAGCTTGTTGGCCACCTTGATTAACTGTTTCACTTTATTTCCTTGTGATCCTACTGGGCAGTGCTTTAAATATTCTTTCTACCTCTGCTTTTTTTAACAATATTTATTTTCAAACAGTTCCTTCAACTTTAACAAAATTTATGTTTCAGTAAAAAATTAGCCATGTTAAAATTGCCAAAAAATCGCAGAGAAAGTCATACGATGTACTGATAACTTTGCAGAGTTAATCCATTGTGATCTTTCATTTCATGAAAGCATCATTTTTAGAAAACCAAACGCCTTGCTTTTGCTTCTAATTGATTTCAACAACTATATATTTCTAAACCGCAATCCAAGACTAAATTTATCTGTGCACATTTGCAATGCGGCTAATAACGGGAAATGTAACTGAGAAATTATGAAGTTCAACCCATACATAAATTACAGTAAATTTGCACCCAGAAACAACGTCGTGTAAATTAGCCCGTGGGTTATTGATCCTGCTTTAAATGGTATACGACACGTAACGTATATTAATTTGGTAGACGTCGCGCCTCGCACTCGCCCCTTTTTATTCTTCGCGATCGTAAGTTTATTTAATGTATCACTCCCCCGATTCCCCGGACATAAATATTCGCGCCAGTTGTGTCTTTTGGGAAATTATTTTGCTACAAAACGAGGAATTAAAAATATAACCATCGTTCAAAATTTAAATGTAAGTATTTCGGCCGAACTGTATAAATTTGCAGCAAAACAGTTTTTTTTTATTTATTTTTAAAAAATTTTCTTTAACCTTAAAAACCCGAGTTTGAGCTTGAGATAATTATAGCCTTGAAAAGCTCTTAGGCTAATTGGTTATAAAAATGATTATAAAAACCCGCGCTTGAGCTTCATAAATTTGCCGTAAAAGAGTTTTTTAATTTATTTTTAAAAATTTTTGTTTAAATTTGGAAACCGAGCTTGAGCTTCAGATAATTACAGGCTTACAGTGGGCTAATCGGTTATAAAACTGCCTTAAATATATTTTTTAAATTAATTTGTGAAAATATTTAGTTTAACCTTAAAAACCCGAGCTTGAGCTTGAAATAACCTTGAAAAGCTCTTGGGCGACTCGACTCGGTTATAAAAATGCTTTAAATAATTTTTTTTTATTAATTTGTGAAATTTGTTGTTTAAATTTAGAAACTCGAGCTTTATCTTGAGATAATTATAATCTTGAAAAGCTCTCGGACTAATAGGTTATAAAAATGACTGAATACATTTTTTTTTTTTTAATTAATTTGTAAAAAAAATTGAACCTTAGAAACCTGAGTTTGAGCTTGAAATAATTATAAGAGCTCTCAAAGGAATCGGTTATAAAAATGCCTTAAGTAAATTTTTTTAAATTAATTTGTAAAAAAAATTGTAACCTTAAAAACCAGAGCTTGAGATAATTATAGCCTTAAAAAGCTCTCGAGCTAATCGGTTATAAAAATGGCGTAACACATTTTTTAAAAATTATTTGTAACCTTAGAAACCTGAGCTTGAGCTTTAGATAATTATAGCCTTAAAAAGCTCTCCAAAATTTAATTTTTTCGTATGATTAATAAAAAAAAAATTTCATTTCAATGAATGAAAAATTTTACCACGAAAACGTACATTTTTCCGCATAGAAATTGTTCGCGTTTCGTCCTCGTAGACGTCAAATAATAAGGAACAATCGATCGTCTTTTAACCATTGTTTTATATAGCAACCAACAGCTGACTTGATGAAGTGACAACACGAACTTGGCAAAGCGGAGCCCCTCATTGTTCGACTTCGAATTCGCCTTCGATAAAAAAATTCATTCGCAAGTGAAAATTTCTTCTTGCCGGACACGCTCACGCAACTGTAATAATGACGAACGTCGACACATCGGCGGCAATGTACATACGAGGTGTCAGTTAAATATTTAATCGTCAGTATAGAAATGCGAATATCGATTTTGAATTTCGTGAATTATTTACGATTTAATCTAGAAACTTCGAATATTAATTGTTGAAATTAATAATAAAGATTATTTAAATTGTATAATCAGTATTATGTGATTAATGTGATTATTCTAACATTTATTTAGATTTTTGTAATTTTAAACTGTTCCCTTAAATAAATATTTTTCATATATTTACAAAAAAAAATCAAGTTACTTAAATATATTTATTACGACACACAAATCTGTTTCGTTAACTTTTTCAAATAATAAAAATTTTTATTAATATTAATATTTCTTCAGATACAAATGATCATATTTTCTCAATTTTAAATCAAAAATGCGCTTTATAATTCCACCAGTTTTATATTCATCATGGGATCCAACAGTCAACCTATCCAATATAAACGACACTTTATTGTAACAGGTCGAGGTCGAAGTTCATAAACGGAAGGGGGCGTTATTGGGGGTCTGGTGACTGACACCAAGCCCGTTAATAAACCGTTTGACACCTTAAACGCTTGTTATCCTGCTCCTGACCACGTGCTAATGGGAACGCCTCATGTTGGGGCTAAAAAATTCATTGTTTGAAAATAAACTTTTTAATGGAAATAATTTAAAAACAAACAATTTTTATTAATTTAGATATTTACAAATACGTATATAATTTATGGTCTATAACATGATGATAATAATAATGATACGACAGTTATTTTCGTGTAATTTCTTGTTCAATTTTAATTTGCGAAAATTTACAAATAATTCTCGATTTAATAAAAATATTTCCTGTCAAATTACTACTTTGCATTAAATTTAAAAATAAGCACATTTTATATAAACAAAATTTTAATGTGGTTTTGAACTAATATTTAATACGGTTTTTACAGAAATTTGTATAAATAAGTTTACTAATTAGTAAGAAATTAACTGTCCTTTCATGCTATATTATCGTACTTTTGTTACATAATTCGCTCGTCTGTTTATATTACGCAGAAGGAACGGCCGACAGTTGGAGGAATTAATCAGATCTTTACATTTTTCAGGAGTTTATTAGTAGCGTGCGTTATTCGTCACTTTCAACTCTAAAAGCTTTCCGTTGTATTCCGCACAACGCAAAATTAATAAGTGTTTTTATCTTTTTATGTGTGTTCGCCTTGAGTTTCCTACAACTGCTAAGGTTTTAAAAAGTTTTCCAAAATGTAAATTTTCACTGCGAAGACGTAGATAATTGCAATTTTTTGTATTTTTTTAATTTAATATTTATGTTTAAGCAATTAAAAGAATATATTAAATATATTTATAAATTATCACATTTATTTTAATTGGATGAAAGCTCAATAAAAAAAATAAGTATAATCATGCTATTTTTCTTAATTCTTGATCGTTCTATTTTTTCCTATCTTTTCAGAACAACTGATGCAATTTTCTTCTCAATCTCATTCTTTTTCATTTCTTTAATTTGCCATTCATCCAAGCAATGGAAAAATATGTTGGATGAAAAAAAAACTGGTCTATATAGAGAATTGTGTATATCTTTCTTAAAGCTTTATTGTTTTAAGTTCTCTGCCCTCAACACAAAAGGCAGACTCCAACTTCTCCAACTCCTTCATTTTCACCACAACTTCTGATTTTTTGGTTATTCAAGTTTTTTTTTTTTTCCATGAACTGTTTCAATCTCGTCAACGTCTCGTTCGTTCTTTTATGCTTTCCGACAATAAAACATCAAATTCGTGCCTCGCCATGTAGTAGTATTCTTGACTGAGAGGGTACACACTATAACGATTTCCTCACAGTCTACGTTTCTTTATTCTCTTAGTTTTCATCAATTATTTGAATGTCTTATGAGCAAAATTGTTTATTTTTCAAAACAAGACAATTAGACAATCTGTAATTTTTTAAAACTTGTCTAATTTAATGTTTTCTTTCATTCCAACCTCGTCTTAAACATCGTTTGCATTGCCACATTCGAAACAGTTGTTAAAGTTTTCTGTTTTGTTTTCTCGTATAACAAAGACTAATTATGTTTTTTATGTTTCAGAATGCTGTACTATGTCAAATGTAATATGGTGAGTTTACTTTATTGGAATTTTACAATTATTATTATTATTTTTTTCTCTAATGTTTTTAAAAGTTATTAAACGCTCCTTAACATAAACAAGGTGAGTTATAAACTTGAGCTATTAACTTAAGTATTAAGTAAACTATTAAAGTAACTATTAAGTAAAGCAATCTAACGCTTGGCTATAATAGGGAAAACTTTGAAAGCGAATTATCTCAGTTAATTACAGCTTACATTTGAAGATGTGTCAAGTATAATTATCATTAGCTTCATATCTTCATTATATAATTATTATGAAATGTTATGAAATTAAACCAGATTTAATCAATAATTCAGGGTACCCAAAAATAATTAAAATAGTCATCAATAATATACACCAAAATTAATTCAAATACAATCCTGTATAACGTGGAAAAATCATGAAATCTAAATCGATTACGTTGAATTTAAATTTAATCTTTAAATAAAGAAAATTGTACCTATCTTTTTTTTTTCTTGATAAAAGATAAGTATTATAATCAACCAAGAATTTGACACTAAGAAAATTGTACCGTCAAATTTAATTTAATTTCATATTTTAACATTTAATTGTTTATATACAGAAGTTGTCATTACAACATTTTAACAAAAATCGCCGTTTAAAATCTTTTTCGTTTGAACAAAATGTTAAATGCATCAAATCGATAAATTTCAATTTATTTCGTGCGTTTTTACATTTAATAACTCGGCCGATAAAACAAATTTACAATCGATCTTCACCGTCTTCAGCACGTCTCCTCCATAAAATAAACCGAAAATAAACGATGGCTTTAAGTTCGTCTTGTTTTAACGCACGCATTATAATTTCAAAAGTTCATAAAGATGTAAAAGGCAAACGACGTTAAAATTTCAAAGTTTCTTATCGCTTAACAACCTTTTAAGGGCTGCATTTGACTTTGACGAAATTCAATTTTCTTTGCATTTGCATTTATTTTTTTTGCCACAAGATGGTACGGGATTTTTTATATAAAAATTAAAATGTTGTCAATGATGAAAGTTGTGGGTCTCAAATATGGTATAAATAATTTTAAAAATACTTAATTACTGGTCTTGTTGCGGTAAGTCAAGCGGAGGTCGTACAGTGATTGTTAGTGTCATTGACTTCGAGAGTTTATTTTGAATAGTTCTTTAATTAAAGGGTACAAAGTCTGCACTATTTTAAAATTTGTTCTGAGATAAACGGAAAATTATCTATAGTTTATAGGCCAGATTAATTAATATTTTTGCTACAACTGCAAAGGTCGATTATTTGTAACATCTTTCATTTTATTTTGTGAGACAATTCGTATAAATTCTGGATGATTATTTATAAAATCGCTTGAAAACTATTACTAGAGGGGGGGGGGAGTACAACTTATTAACAAAAATATTGTTTCTGAATACAACGAACTTTAAATCGTTAAAAACGAATAATGATTACGATCTACTATTAAGCAAGATTCAATGCCATATTATTATTTATGAACTTAAACAGTTATGAAAATTGATGGGGGAGGGGGGCACGAAATTTTTTTATGAAAAAGTGGGCGGAGGTACATAAAGTTTGCAAACCACTCCATTACTCGATGGAAATTCTATATCAAGATGATCATATATTCTTCTCTGTATTAATTCTAAAATATCGTCGAGGACCCTCACACCGTCCATATTATTATGACGGCTTTATAAATATGCATTAAACACGAAATTACAAGTCATCTCATGAATATTTCAACGCATTAACAGAACATTTCGACGACTTTGCGGCTTCGATTCGACATTTTCAAGCACCCCGTGATCGACAGACGGGAAAATTATCAACCGACGCCTATAAACGAAAACATCGCGCAAAATTTCGATATTTTATAATTAATATTTAACGGTGCAACGTTATACATGTTTTAATGAAAAATTAAAATTTTCAAATTTGAAATACCTATATGTATACAGTGAGGACAAAAAGTAAGGAATATTTAAAATGAAAACGAACTCAACGGGTTTTTTAAAAAACACATTAATATGTGCGATTCATCTTCCGACTTTCATTTGTTTTGTAGTTATGACGTCATCACAAAAAAAATAAATGACAACATAGATTTTTTTTTTTTGTGGAATCCGATAGTGATTTGTCTACCCTTTATGACGATGCAAAAAAATCATAAGGTTGCATTAAAAAAATTCTGAGAAAAATCGATCTCAAAATTTAATGTTGGGTGAGATTAAAGTATGGAATATTTTTAAAAAAAGCGAACTCAACCGGTTTTTTAAAAAAAAAACGCTGAAACAGGACGATTTTATTTTTTAAAAATACACATTAATATGTGCGATTCACATTACAACTTTCATTTGTTTTGTAGTTATGACGTCATCACAAAAAATTGAAATGACGACATACATTTTTTTAGTGGAATCCGATAGTGATTTTTCTACCATTTATGACCGTGTACAAAAATCATAAGGTTGCATAAAAAATATTCTGAGAAAAATCGAGCTGAACATTATTATTACCATTATTATCATGGTATCTTGATTATTCAATGGTTTTAAGATAAAAACGAAAGGTGCTTCAACAAGAAAGGTATGTACCGTTAATGGTCTGAATTATTTGTTATTTAGGATAATATCAACATTAAATTTTCAGATCGATTTTTCTCAGAATTTTTTTAGTGCAACCTTATGATTTTTTGTACGGTCATAAAGGGTAGACAAATCATTACCGGATTCCACTAAAAAAATGTATGTTGTCATTTAAATTTTTTTGTGATGACGTCATAACTACAAAACAAATGAAAATCGGAAGGTGAATTGCACGTATTAATGTGTATTTTTGAAATCAAAAATCGACCTGTTTCAGCGTTTTTTAAAAAACCGGTTGAGTTCGTTTTTATTTTCAATATTCCTTACTTTTTGTCCTCACTGTATGTTGTGCTCGCTCCGTAATAGAAAACTACAATAATTTAGTAATTACTTCTACTATTTTAGGGCCTGAAACCGTACGTTTCAATTATAAAAATCTTTTTAAATTACAAAGATAAATTTCATACAAAGTGGCTCAGCAATTGTTACGTTTATTGCCGATTTATATAAACTGTTTATGACGTATATTTTGCGCGTGCTGTATACACTAATTTATGAAAGAGAAAAACACAACAAAGCTAACGAGTTTATTCAGCTGTCCGTTTCAAAACAAACTCGCAGCAATAAATCGCGAGGGCGACAGACACAATTTTTACGATAATTCTCAAAAATAAAAACATTTTTTTTTGCGTCTGCTTCGCGAGATAAATTGAAATAATTTATTTAAAAATATCGCAACGTCATTGATTCATAATTTACGGTAGTTTCTGGATGAGGTTCCAAGTTAGTGAAATTAATGCATAGGTTGTTTCGGAGTACGAATTTCAGAATGTTTGCATATGTGTAATGTTACCGAGATCGTTTGCTCAGACTTGAATTGTGTTTGCTTTGCTGCGTCTGTGTGCGATTTAAGGAACTGCGAGTTGGGTTTGCTTTACAAGAAAATCGTTTCTGTGTTCGTAACAAAGGTACGATTTATCTGGAATTCAGTTATGAATGAAAAGGCGGCTTGAAAAACGTTTTTAATATTTTCGCCTTTTAATGGGATTATTTCGCTCATATAATGCTCGTATAAAAAAATTTCTTGAAAACTTAAACTGAAGATGGATCCGTCGGAATTGAGTTTGGGGCAACGTCTGCTAACGCTTATTGAAATATCAACATCTGTTAGTGGCAGTTTTAAAAGTCACTAAAATGTTAATAACACTCGTTACTTTTTCTATTAACATTTTGATAATGTTGTTGCTAATTTAGTCAATTATACAAATTTGCAATCGCTCGCAGGCAGTCTAGATCATTGATAACAAATGTTGCTAATAAGCGATTTGTGGTGGCAACAGTGTTAATAAAATGAAAAGCTGCCAATAAGATCATTAATAAAATATTTCAGCTATTAACTTATTGATAACATGTTAGTAACTTCGTTAATAACTTTTATATTTTTCTCAAAATTTGTTATTAACATTTTTTAAGGTTTCGTTATTTAATTTAGTTATGAAAAAAATGTTATTAACTTTTGTGTTAATTACTTTATTAACAGTTTGTCATTTAATTTACGACAAAGTTCAAATAAATCTTAGAAAGTTAAAAAAATTAACATTGTTATTGTTTGAAATTGATGCACAGTTCCACCTCTCGGTGAACGCCGTAACATCAGGCGTCTATAACCGCGATAACCTCGCGGGCTCGTCATGCATTGATCGCTCACGCAGCCGTACTGACGACGGGTTAATTCGCTCAGAAATTAATGTTAGTCTACGGAGGTGAGATTTCAATGCATGTCAAGCTTGTTGTGTCAAATTATTATCGTTATTGTGTTATTTTTTCTGTAATATCTTCTGAGATCAATGCTATCTGTTAAAATCATTCTTTGCATTTCGGGCCCACCTCATTTTATATTTGTGAATGGAATACACAGATTGTCACGAAATTGTATAAACAAATATTCTGAATTATTTCTCCTTTTAATTCATATTTTCGGGTATAGCCAATCTACAACAAATAATAATAATGTATGTGCCAAAATCAAATGTCACGAAGGAATTTTCGATGAGATTAAAGTGAGCAGGTCATCGTTTGATTTACTTGTTTATCTACAATTTAAATTTATACTTGAACTATTTATTTCAGTTTCCATTAAAAAAATGTGATATGAATTTAAACATCAAAATGACAAAATTTCGTTTTCTCGAGAGTCATTTTTATAAACGTGTAAACTTTGTCGTGTCTTTTCGTGTAGTTTCATTACCGTTCGAACAGAAATTAGATGACCGCCTCGCTCTGTAAATTGATAATTTCGCCCTCGGAGATGTTATAACTGAGTCTTTGGTTTCCCTCTCCCCGTTGATCCGATATTCTCAGATGGTTGTTCATGTGTATCTCGCTCGAGGCGTTGCTGTAAGTGATTTGATCTCGGCTTGACCTGCATTTCCAACACATTATCTTCGAGGTGAATCTACAGCAGTTCTGCAGCGTTTTTTTGAACGCGACCCTGAACTCACGATTAAAGTAAGCGTAGATCAACGGGTTGAGCGCTGAATTGAAGTAACCGATCCAGAAGACCAAGGTCACGACCGCTGGAGGATTGTAACATAATTCGCTGCCGCATAAAGAAGTTATCACGTACCTGAAAATAAAACGAAAGAAAATGTGTAAAGTACGTTCGATCGATTTCGTTATTTTTATGATCAGATTGATCAGTAATTAGTAAATTGAATTCATTCTAAAGTTTCCGTATTGCTTTCGAATTCGACCTCAATAAGATAAATTTTGCAGAGCGATAAGTTTCGGTAAGTTGGTAAACTTGCAGGCGAGTTTGAAACGGAATCATCTGTTATGACGATAACAAGTTCCAAGTTGCGCATTTTCTCGATGGTAATCTCGTTTATTTGATGGAAATATCGAGGGTTACTTATGCTCTAGTAGGAAGGGTAATCTTATTTAAAAAATGTTTCTTTCTCGGTTTATTTTAGAAACGTGCGATTTGAAGCTATCGTTCAATTTAGTGTGTTTTGAATCTTATTATGTTTTCTATAAAATGGAATGTCTCATGTATACTTGTTTTTTTTTTTTTATTGGTGCGTGAATACAATTCGAGATAAATTATTTGACAGGGTATTTTTCGTTACGCAGTTTTGTTTGCGTAAATTTGTTCGAAAATTTAATGAATAAAAGAATGAATAAAGTCGACGCTGTATTATTCAGTTGCATTGAAAACGTTCTATAAAATAACGAATCTATCATATAATGAAAACAATTGATTTCTGTACATTGTAAACGCACTAAAAAGAATTTTAGAAATCGGTGAAAATTGTAAATTTGTTTGCAAAATATTCAAGAACAATAAAAATTGATAAAAGAACATTTCTTAAGATGATTCGATCATTTAATCAGTTGTGAGAGCTTTTAATTTGTATTGATTTCCCAGGAGTTTTCGTCAATTTTTATTTTTCTTATTTATAAGACAACTGAATACATACCACAAAAAGAATGGCAACCAACACGCCAAAAAAGCAGACACAATAATCCCCAAGGTCCTCGCCGCCTTCCTTTCCCGTTTCATTTTGCTGCTCGAACCGGCTTCGGCTTTCGCCTCGGCGAAATCCGCGTCAACCGACTCTCTTAGCGTCGTCAATCCGGCGGAGATGCCGTTGATTTGTAGATGTTTGTTCAGGAGGGCCGCCGCCACTTTACTCCTGGAAGAAAAAACGAAAACTTTCAATACAGACGTCATAAAAAAAAGATAACCGCCGAGGTCAAGAGTTAAAACACGTAAGTTTATTATTGAAGGAGGGAAAAAAATTGTCGAAGGTCGGTGTGGGTTTTGCTACGAAACGGATATCGGAGCTTTGAGAGTTGCACGGCGCTACCTACGTCTGGAGGATTTCCGTTTCGGAAGTTTGAACGTGAAATGAAATTCCAAGTTTCGAGATTCCGGCAGTGTTTACACAGTATTTGTGTTATTTCGCAGGGATTTAAGTAAATGTTCATAAAGCAAATTTCTCTCAGTTTTGAGTAATGTTTAGTAATCATTTAATACATGTTAATTTAATTCCTCAATTTGTTCTCAAACAGGAAATAACAATGATCAAACATGGTTAATTAACAAAGAAGGAACAAAATACACATCCTTCATTTCAAAATTTTTTTTTATAAAATAAATAAATATACAGGGAAAGAAAAATAACTAATGCAATTTCTTGTTACTGTTGAAAACCTTAAACACAATTTAATTTACTTCTTCAGCATATTGCGTAGGCCTTTGTTAAAATATAAATTTAATAAAATTTAAAATAAAAGCGATGAGGGTTAATTTTTAACCGTGCCGTAAATTAAGTGCACGATCGTGTTGAGATTAGCAGTAGCGCTTAGCCGACGCCGCGTTTCCATTTATTTACTTTAAAATTCCTTTTAAATTGCAATTCGTGCAATTCCGCCCAAAAACTTCGTCCTTGTCGCAATAGGAATTATTTTATCGTCGACGCGACGAAACGTGTCTTCGATGGTTCGTGGACGGATCTGAGGCGATTTACGGTGAATATGGAAACTGTTCCGGGGATTATTCTGTCATGGGTTCATGCATTATGCAATCCGAGATGAGCCAGATGTTTAATTCAAAAAGTACACGTAGAATCACATGGGATACATCGATTGATTTCCTACTACGTCAATTTTCTCATCTGTTATTAAATAATTGCATCCGGTAATATTCAATACACGAAAATTAGTTATATTGAGCTCGTATTTGTTATTTTAATTTTTGGTGCTTTATTTATTATTTTATTTATTTATTTTATTTTATGGTTTAAGACAGTGGTGTCAAACTCATGTATGAAATACAGTTTTAAAGAGTTTTCGGGCAGCAGAAAAAGATCCTTAACAACAACGGCTTCTATAACCTGCAATGTTTTATACATGATCCTTCTATTTTTTCTGTGGGGTTTCTGTGGGCAAAACTATGGTACATGCACAAAAGTATGAGCTTTCAGATGGTGAAAAAATTATCGCGATTGCTTTTCAAATAAAAAAGTTATGATTGATTTTCGTCTTATGGAGATTTACATATAAAGGGTTGGTTTTATTGCTGGGATATAGGTAACTTATACCACTGAATAGAGTGGAAAATTTGCTATCGAATGATATACGCGAAAAGTTTTACCCCAAATGTTTACTACCCTTAAGAACGTCCTAAATATACAGTGCAGTCACATGCCGGGCCGTGTTCTACATAAACCAAAATTATTGATAGTTATTATTTTTTTTGTGGGGCAAAACTATGGCGTATTGCAAAGACTGTGCCCTATCATTTGTAAAAAAATCGTCAAAATATCACTTTATTTAAAGGCACTAGAGCGTCTTAAATATTCGCATTTTTCGATTAATTTGAGTGTCGTCGTTTACATAACATGCGTTTTATACATGATCCTTTTATTATTTCTGTGGGGCAAAACTATGGTAGATGCACAAAAGTATGAGCTTTCAGATGGTTTTCAAATAAGAAAGTTATGATAGATTTTCCTCTTAGGGAGATTTACATGTAAACAGTTTTATTGCTGGGATTTATGGATATGTTTACACCGGTTTTAATGTGTTCGTATATCTTTGAACCAAGTTACCGACATTCGACGGGAAAAGACGAGCCTCGGGCTGAGCCCAGCCGTCCTCTATGTTCGGTCGCCTTCGTGCATGCACGCTTTGCACGATCGGCAGAACCGGGACTCGCAGTATTTTTTAATTCTAATCTATCGTTTTTCTCGCAATCTTCTTCAGAGATACTACTTGCCAGATTTTTGATCAAATATAATAATAATAACAATAATCTTTATTTTCCATCAAAAATAATGTAGATAACAACAAAAAACTTAAAACATAATAAAGAAAGAAAACTGCAAGGCGAAGTTCAAGAATATCTTCTTGATCTGCCACTTAAGTTTAAAATGAATAAAATCAAGTCGTAATAATTCAAATAATAATAATTCGATATTATGGATGTTTCTTAGTCTTAGAAATTGATAAGTGGGTGTTAGTATTTGTTTACAGTATAATATAGATACTACAAAACTACACAAAATAAAAAATTAATGTTGTTAACATTAATTTTTTATTTTGTGTAGTTTTGTAGAATCTATATTATACCGGGTGTGCCAACTATCTGGGGTCGGTCTATTACGTCTTACCTATTCACTTTATTAAAAAATGTTTCAAGTAAAAGTTGTTTGGAGTCAAGTACTCTACACCATAAAATTATTCTGAAATATACAGAGTGTTTAGTTTTGCCTATACGTTATACAACTTTGTTATTTTAAATGGATCACCCTGTATATCGTCGCATTTTCAGATTCCCCAGAACAAAATAGGGAAAGTTTATACTACAGACTCCATACTAAAATTGAGCGGTTTTCGAGATATTCCACTTTTAAGTAAAAAAAATTAATTTAGGTAGTTCTCTTTAAAAATTAATAATGATTTTATTAACGACGATTTTGTAACGATTCGTCGGCATAATGGTAACAATGCTTCAAGTTAAACAGTCAATACCAAATATCCTCGTTATATTATACAGGGTGTTTCAAAATTGATAATGAATTGCAGCATCTTTAAAAGGCTACAACTCGTTTTTTTCAAATGGAACACCTTGTATATTTTTATGCCATTTGATCAAGTTTTAAGTTCTTTTTCGATCGCGTATAACATTCCCTATAGCTAAAGTTAATTCTTT
>JAFFZR010018314.1:0-14415 GCA_018397195.1 Lethrus apterus | reverse complement strand
CAAGGACAGTGGTTCGAGTTAGTTTTCTAAGAACTTTTGTGTATTATTTATGTGGAAATAAAATTATTAAGAAAGAAGCGGTCTGTTTAAATTCTGAGAAGGCATCCTAACAATATCCTTTCTTGTGTTTATAATATCAACATTCCTTTACCTCATCTAAAATCACTTTACTTCATATTGTATTTAGTTCCATCAAACTTTTTATTCACTCCTACATTTCTCACTTTATAATGGACCACATTAGTGTGACGTCAAAAACGAGCACGAAATTTAAACAGGAGTCATTCACATTTTGACCGTCTTAAAACTGACCCTTATGGTTCATATAAATAGGTGTCAAATTAAATAGGACAATATTAAATTTGCTGTTATGTATTTATTATAAACATATAAAGTACAAGATTGTTATATGAGCATTATTCAACTTCTAACTTTATATTTCACCATATGTCTCCGTTTAAAATTTTGTCAGTAATTGTTATAAACAAATTCAAAAAGCCATTGCATATTACATGCATATGAATTGGCATTACTGCATGGCCTCTCTCCGAGGTGTCGTTTTATGTATATGGTTTAATGGTTATCTGTCATATGTTTCGTTGTTGAGATAGTTGTGTGTTGTTGGTATTTCATTTTAGTTATTTGAACTTTCTCTAAACAAGATGCAAAGGAATACACGGAAAGCACGAAGGCAGAAAACAAAACATAGAAATCTGGTACCCCGAGAGAAGCTATGAAGTTACATGTATGCCAACTTAAAGATAAAGAAATGCGCATCGCTTTGTAGAATTCAATTAAAACAATTATCACAACTTTTTAAAGCGATATATATGCACTGATATAAACTTAAAAGTTGTATAATACTCATATAACGGCCTTGTATTTTAAATGTTTATAATAAGTACATATCAGCAGATTCAAAATTGTTCTATTTAATTTGACACCAAAATGTGAACGACTCCTGTTTAAATTTCGTGCTCGTTTTTGACGTCATCACTAATACGGTCCATTGAAAGGAATAGAGAGGGAGATTTAACTCCTACTTGCTAGACCTTGTTTCATTCCAGAACTCTGATGCGTCATTAATTGATCTGCGAGAAAAGTGGGAGAAAGTTCATTGGTGTAGTTATCTTAGAATTATTGACATCTCAAATAATACTTTTATGTAAGTGTACTATAAAGTCAATTTCTATAAAGAACTAATTACTATCTAAACAAAAAACTATAAAACTTACCAAAAACTTAAATAAATAGCAACCGGAAATTACGAAAAATATACGCCACTGCTTGGATTAAAATGTGCCAAGTGATGCCAACTAAAATCGAAAAATACGAAAATTCGGTGACGTATCAGAGTTTTGAAATGAAACGAGGTCTACGTCGGGCGTATTCGAAATTATTCTCAAAACGTTTAATACGTCTAATTGTATTTTTCATTGATATCTTGAGTAACATTTTTTATGATTGTCATTCACAGACAGATTATTCTCAACATTCTCAGAAATATTGAGAAATATTGCGCGCTGTGTGTTGTCAATAAAACTGATATAACATAAAAGTAATTTACGACATTCTGACAGCATTATCGAGAGCGTTTTTCATGAAAATAATGCCACGTGACTTATATCCGTTGTACCATTACTTTGAATAATCTCAAAAGGGCCCATTGTAAGTATAATCTCATTTAACTCATTTTAAGTTCAATTTTATTCGTAATACGTCATTATTACGTCATAAGTTATAAGTAACAAATCATCAATATCAATAACTTGTGATAACCTATATAGTTTTCTTTTTTATTGTTACCATTTATTATTTTTGTTTTTAACATAAACTTAAAGGCTTATTACGAAGAAGTAGATATACTATGGGCGTTCTGGACAAAAACACCGGTTTATTTCTTATGGAGGTCCCAATTCACTTTACTTCCGGTTCAGATCTCCGCTAGGTTCGAACGCGAACCTAATAGGTTCGAACGCGAACCTAATAGGTTCGAACGCGAATCTAACAGGTTCGAACGCGAACATAACAACTTCGAGCGTGAACCTAAACAGAATGAGTTAGGTTCGAGCGCGAACCTAACAGGTTAAGTTAGGTTCGCGTTCGAACCTGTTACGTTCCAGTTCGAACCTATTAGGTTCGCGTTCGAACCTAGTGGAGATCTGAACCGGAAGTAAAGTGAATTGAGACCTCCATAAGAAATAACCCGTGTTTTTGGTCCAGAACGCCCATAGTATATCTACTCGAAAAGTTATGGTCCGAATCGGTGTTAACATTTTTTTCTCGATTTAAAATATCAATTCCACAAGTCTCTTTGGAAATATAATCAAAGACCTTTACACACATTTTTTAATTTATTTTATAATTATTATATTTACTTGTTATTATAATAAACAGATTATACTTATCTTTTACTCGTGAGCAAACAACCAGTAAAAAAAAATGAAAATGTAGTAAAATATATTTATTACGACACACAAATATATAACATTTAAATGTTGTGTTGTTTATCCGATGTGTTTCAGAGCAATTTGAACGATGAATTTTATAAACACGCTTTGGTTTATCTTTGGGAATTATGCTTTTTAATTGGGTAAACAATTTATTTACTGTGTCGGCGTTTTATGTGCAATTATAAAGTTATATGGTTTTAATATGTTTTTAATTATTTCAGAAAATCCTTTAATATAAGGAAAAAAAGCAATTTTAAATCATTATTAATATTTGTTTTATAGGAATTGTTATTGTATAAATTGTGAATTCTTTGTTTAATTATTTTATTATTAAATGAATTAGGAAAATCATTATTATTTAAATAGTTTTAATTTTATTTAAATTTTGTTTCCTAAATGAGTTACATTTATTATTGATCAACAAGGCTATTAATAACACTTTTCTTATATATTAAAGGAGTGCCCGAATATCTGATTATATACCTAAATTATACCTAAATTATTGGTTCATGCGCACTCCCCAGTCGGGATATTTAAAACCGGGCTTGATACTAACCGTACATATATTATTCAATCACATGCAGAAATTAAATAGGAACGCAAATTTTAAAAAACTAAATAAAAAATAGTAACAGGAAAGCGTATTTATTTTATATATTTATTTGTACAATAAAACGTCAGTTCTTACGGTTGTAGGCTCTCCGATTAATTAACTCGTTCACCTGCAAAAGTAAACACAGTGGTAATTGTTGTTTGCCTTTTAGTTACAACATTACTAACAAATTGAATTAGTTGCAATTAGTGTTACACGTAAGTTGTAATGAATTCTACTTGAGAAAAATATTGAATTATTAATAAACAATTATTCTAAAGAAGTCATTTTATGAGTTTATAAATTATAGGAAAATAAAACTTACCAGTAATTGCTACCACCGTGATGGTATCCATAGCCATATCCATATCCATATCCACTTCCATAGCCATTCCCATAACCACCATGGCCATAACCACCATGCCCATAACCACCATGGCCATAACCACCATGGCCATAACCACCATGGCCATAACCACCATGGCCATAATCACCGTATCCATAAGATGGTTCGTAATGTTCTACATATGTAGGTCTACCATAATAACCCCCGTAGTGCCCACCATACCCACCATACCCACCAAGCCCAGCTACTCCTCCAACAAGTGCAGCTTTCCCAATAACAGCAGCCCTAAAAAAACACCGTTTACACAAAAATATTTTTACTGAATTTATCTTACCCTGCCAGACCAATTCCTTTAGCAGCCAACAGGCCAAATGTTGGACTGCGTTTCTCCCTTACTGAATCTTCATTAACAACCACTTGTGTTTGTGGTTGTTCGTAACTGTTAGCGTAAGTAATCGCAACCACAGCGGCGAAAAATATCACAACGCAATTCATTGTTACTTTTCAGTAGCTTGATACTATATTAGAAAATGAATTCACGGTATTATTTATATATAAGAATCATCTCTCTCTAAACTATATCTCTTCACTTGTCTTTATCCATATATAACAGTAGGGAATTCCCTCCGGCTACAAACAAGTGGCCAAAATCTCAATGTCACAACCTCACCCATTGATGTACAAATCCAGGCGACCTCAAAGTTTATTACTATTAACGAGAAGATTAATCTAGAATCCCAAATTGAAAGAAATTGCGTAAATTTGAATGACTTGCAAACAAATCAAATTTAAACAAAAATTATTTTTGCAAATAGTTTAAATTGCGTTAATAACAAAAAGAAATAATATACAAGGTAAATCACAAATTTATTATTGACTGGTTTGAAAGAAATAAAACAAATCGTGAAGGTAAATTGGGACATATTTGCTTTAAATTTAAGGTCACATTAAAATCTCATATCACGTATTTAAAATGATTCACAAAACTTAACGAAAACTCGATAGGAAATCTAATTACGAAATTATAAAATAATTATTTATTAAAATGGAAAACGTTAACGTTACTAATGGGAAGAATCAATAAAAAGGTCATTCTTTGTTCAAATTTTTCGACACATTTGCATACGTTAGTAAATTTGTATAATAAAACGTATCCGGGATCGAGTAAATTTTAAAACTTTAATTTCAAATATTTATATAATTTTAAAATAAAACACCTTGATTCTCAAAACGTTTTATATTCATCACGAACTTACGTGATTTCCATGATAAACAATTAAAAATACTTGCATATTTTTTAAAATCTTATAATTAATATAAGAAATCTCTACAAAACAAAATTTACATCGCCATCATCAACATATTAGAGTTGAAAAAAAATCAAACCTCTAATACAATTATTTTGTCAACATTCATCTCTTAAAACTTTCTATTTCGGTTGAAGGTCTCGATTCTTTTCCTATCAAACCTTTTTTTTAATCCACTTTTACAACATTTTAAAATCTTGCAATCATTTATAACAAATTTTATTGAGAAATGTCCATATCTAGCAAAAATCCCAAATAAATAGCTAAAATATTGGATTATAAAGTTGGTCTATATTTTTTTTTTATTTCATGCCAGCTTCATCAGAATTGTAATTAATACGAGTTTTTAAATTTATTTTTAAATTTAAATCTATTGTATGGTGTTTAATTAGGTAATAGATAATTGCGTAGGCGGCGACTAGTAGGATTTTCTATTGGGTGGGTAATATTGATTATAGATTGAATAACACAGTTTTTAAACATCCACACTTTTAATTGTAAATTTGTTGTTGTTCATAGAAAAAGAAAACACGTCCCTACAAGAACAATAACATATTCAGGCAAGGAAAGAAATGGGATGGATGGAATCTAATTTGAATTAAAATAAATATTGTATTATAATAAATTATACTGGTTTGACTTGTCTGTGCTAGCAACTGAATAATTTTCAGAAATTAACGAAAAATAAAATTTGTGAAGATTTTGGTGGATGATGTCCCACCTCGATTTTGGTGGATGATGTCCCACCTCTGACAAGCTTCGTTCACTGTTTATAACTAAAATACGAGGAAACGGAGGTTACAAAGGTATTTTAACAATAATGAATATTTTTAAAACACAATTTAACACATTTTGTGTGTTTTAAAAGATATTTAATTTCAAATTTCCCTCCATTTTCATTACATTTAAAATAAAACAATTTATGAATGAAACTCGGATCAAATTCATAAATTATAATGATTTTTTACAAATTAAACGATTATTTTTCGAAATAATTCATCATCGTTAATATAGCAATATTTGCTATAAAATTATCCAACTAAACAACAAGAAATCTCCACACAGTTAGTTTATGGGTCGTTCCATTTTCATATTTGTCCTCTTGCATATGGTACTTGCTGAATTCATTGAGAATTAAATAAGGTAATTACATAACTAATTTCGATTTAGAAACCATTTTACGCCCAAAATAATTATATAAATTTACAATTTCTGATTTCTTGTATTTTCACATTACGTATTACACGTGGTTGTGTAGTTGTAATTCATTTGTGTTTGGTCTTGTCTATTTTTTAAAGTTTTGGCGAAATGCATTCGACTTCCGTTTGGGTTGAGAGGCCTCTGTATGAAGAAGCCGAAAGAAAATATTATGAAAAACTTTCGAAGGTATGTTTTATTTTGAGTTTTATTTTAAATGGGGTGGATATAACATATTTTGTTTGGTACAGGCGACCTTAACACCTTTGGCAGATGAAGTTGCTAAGGCACGACAACGTTTAATTGAATGTAGAGACAATTTTGACGTAAGTAACTTGTCTCGATAACCACATTGTATTTGTACTTATAGTTATCAATGTTATGGTCAATTCATGCTTAAAAATTTAATTTATCATGTAAAAAGATAAACAGTGGAATTTCCGTATAACCATGCATGCACATCATTTAACATTTGAGAAGTACAATTAAGAGATGGGCTTCCAGCTTCTTACGTTAAATGTTAACTGTGTCACTGCCGCACCTGAACCTCGCAATTATTCTCTACTTTGAGATACTCTGTTAGCCTGCTATTTACCTGCTCTCACTCACCCTACTCTGTCTTTCCTGCAATTCCACTTCCTTTAGCCTGCTGAGTGCTTTTCCTTTGATATCATCCATCTCTATTTTCATTCATTCCACCTCATCCACGCTTTGTCTCGCACTCTCATATATTTGTACTTTCCTTTACCTCCTTCCTGCCACTATCATCATCTCCCTTGAACAGAACTAATGTTTTAAGTTAATTCCTAAATATGGTTACATGCAACGACTTTTAAATGTTACATGATAAATGTTAAATTTGTGAGCATAAATCAACCATTATTTAATTTATGTGTAATTTTTTTCTGATTTAAGAGTGCCACAGACTTGGTACCTTCAATTGATGCCGGCGCCATTAAATTTTATGAAAACAAAATAGTCGAATTCCAAAATAGTAAGATTATTATTATATTGTTATCTTAGAGATTTATGTGTAATTTTAGTCGTCTATAACATGGAGAATAAATTGGACCAATTGAACAAGCGTTTATCGTTAGTAGAAAGCTACTTTATAAAAGAACCAGTGAAGGCAACTCACGTAATTGAAGTTCCTAAAGCCACGTCAACTGAAGATGAAGACGTTGATCTTTTTGGATCTGATTCTGACGATGATGAAAGTGCAGCCAAAATTAAAGAAGAACGATTAGCCGCTTACAATGCCAAAAAATCTAAAAGTATGAGGTTTATGTTTATTGTATTGTTTTAAAATATGTTTTCATAGAACCTGCCTTAATTGCCAAATCTAGCATAATTTTTGATGTCAAGCCTTGGGGGACTGAAACCGATATGAAGAAAATGGAAGAAGGAGTACGGAAAATCACCATGGATGGGTTATTATGGGGGGCTTGTATGTAATTATGTTTCGATGATTTTCACTGATTATAAATTTGCAGCAAAATTGGTACCACTGGCATTTGGAATTTACAAATTACAAATTAACTGTGTCATTGAAGATGATAAAATATCAGTCGATGAATTGCAGGAGGAGATGGAAAACATTACAGATTATGTAAGAATGCAATAATTTTTTTATTTTAAATTAATTTCATTATTTCAGGTGCAAAGCGTCGATATTGCTGCCTTTAACAAAATTTAAGGTTTTCTTTGAATCATTATTTTCTTGTAATTGATTTTTGTATCATGATAATATTAATAAATTGTTTTGCATATTTTGTTTGTTCTTTAATTCTATTGTTTATAGATTTAAAAATTATAAACTGAAAGTATTATTGCAATATTTACAACAAATAGGTTTGAAATAGTCTGTGCACATTAAATTTAAACAAAGGGATTAAATTTCAGATATTTTCGAAAAGTATGAGCTTAGTGTTGTTCCACAATCTTGTTCTTGCAATTTTAATGTATTTTTCTATTTCTACAAAGGAAACATTGTTTACCAATAATCTGTTCATTATTTACATGTTCTGCTTGTGTGGAATCACATGGGAAATCCATATTTAATTTTATTTTCCAATATGTACACATCACTAAGACTTTCATTTCCCTGATGTTGAATTTTTCCAACAAGATTTCTATCTTTAAGCAAGAAGCAAATTGGCGCGGAATGGAATGGAACAGAATGGAAATATCGTACATTAAACGTGGATGGTCACACTAGCACGTTACGGAAAGGTATGGAACAGCTTCGAACATCTACGACGATATTTCCATTCTGTTGCATTCCATTCCATTCCGCGCTAATGTGCTTCCTGCTTTAAGCAGTGCTAGTCTGACCATCCACGTTTAATTACATGTACGACAATATTTCCATTCTGTTCCATTCCATTCCGCGCTAATGTGCTTCCTGCTTTAAGGTGTTTTTTTCTTTTAATTAAATACAGGTCAGCCAACTCTCCTCCGCCTTTTTCCATTGCTCCCTTATTTTGACTATACAGAAATGTATGCGTGTAAGCCATAGATTTCTTTTTATGGGGCTTCATTAAGGACTAAGTATATCGTGAAATTCCAACAACGATAGATGACACGAAAAACAGAATAAGAGAAGCATTTGCAAACATTAGACCAACGCGTAGCAGGATAGTACAGATATCGTTACAAGCTTGTTTATTTCGTTACAAGCTTGTTTATGTCGTTACAAGCTTGTTTATATCGTTACAAGCTTGTTTATATCGTTACAAGCTAGTTTATATCGTTACAAGCTAGTTTACATCGTTACAAGCTAGTTTACATCGTTACAAGCTTGTTTATATCGGTACAAGCTTGTTTATATCGTTACAAGCTTGTTTATATCGTTACAAGCTTGTTTATATCGTTACAAGCTTGTTTATATCGTTACAAGCTTGTTTATATCGTTACAAGCTTGTTTATATCGTTACAAGCATGTTTATATCGTTACAAGCTTGTTTATATCGTTACAAGCTTGTTTATATCGTTACAAGCTTGTTTATATCGTTACAAGCTTGTTTATATCGTTACAAGTTTGTTTAACGGAAGATGGACGTCACTTCGAACATCTAATTTAGAAAAGAAAACGGTGTTGATTGTTTACGTGGCGCGGACGGAGGGTTCAGAGCCTGGGCTATGTTTATCTATGGGGTTGGACTTGTTGAATATGGCGTTTCGACATGCATCAGTTCTTTACTATAAAATAGTTATACATTATATATATATATATATATATATATATACAACATTGCAGTTATTGGGTTATTCCTTCTTTCTTTCTATTTTTTTTTTTTGTTAAATTTACCTGTATAGTCAAAAATATTTTTAGGCACTACAGCTGCTGCCTACCAATAACTTTTTCTGGATTTTTAAAAATAAGAAAGGAACGGAAAAAAGGCTTGTGGGAACCTGTATATGCTTGTGATTGCGTTTTGCTAATTTGTTAAATGGGACCAACATAAAATGCACTTGTTTTGTCTTTTTTGTAAGCACTGTTATTATTATGTTATGTATGCTAATCGTCTCAATAAAGTCATTATTAAATTAAATTAAATTGAGTCATTGGATTGAACTCTAAAACGTCATGCTAAAAATAGCCTGCAAATCACAATAATACATGTGACTAATAATTTCTAATTCGATAATGAAAATATGTGCGATACTGGGTCGTTATTCGATATATACAAGGAAATTATTATTGTTTAATTTAGATTTACGTAGTTTGTTTGATAACGTCTGGTCAAAATACAATTCAAAGATGCAAGTCTAACATAACTCAAACATAAGTATTGACAAACTTATCATTGGAATGACTAGTCACGTGTACTTTTAGACAGTTTTGAAAGTTCGCATTTGAAAAACGGAAGGTGTATGCTATCAAAATGATCCAAGCGGATGTAAAATAGTTTCATTGTTTTTTTATAGCTTAAATCCGATAGGTTTGTGGTTATGTTAGTGGTAAGTTCATATTTGAATATTGAATGCGCGTCATTTTATAATGTGTTATATACATATTTATTATGTTTTTACCCAACAGGATAGTTGACAATGGAAAGCAGTTCCCAATATTTAATAAGCGATGACTACACAGAGGTTTATCGAAGATTACCTATAAAATTACAATTGGCTTATGGAGTTGGACATGTACTTAACGATGTGTGTGCTTCCATGTGGTTCACATATCTGTTGGTTTTCTTCCATTTGGTTTTGGAATTTAGTAACTGGGAAGCTGGATATGTTTTATTAGTCGGACAAGTTGCAGATGCCATAGCAACACCTTTTGTTGGTTTTCATTCAGATCGATCCGACAATTTTTGGTTTTGTCGATATGGTCGAAGAAAAATTTGGCATCTTGTTGGTAATAAATTTTTTTATTTCGAATTACAAACGTTAAAAATAATATTTTAGGTACGATATGCGTGTTGGGTGCATTTCCTTTTATATTCTCTCCGTGCATTCAATGTGAAACAAGTCATAAAAGTGCTCAGTTATTCTACTATTGTATTTTTGTTATTATATTTCAATTCGGTTGGGCTGCAGTTCAGATATCACATCTTTCACTTATACCTGAATTAACACCTAATGAACATGACCGGACAAAGTTAACTGCTGTTAGGTAATTGTTATTAATTTTAATACATTGTACATATGAGTCATATTTGATGGATAAAATCGAAGTGAGTCATGAAAACAAAGCCCTTGGAACACAATACAATATAGTTTTTTTTATAACAATGTTTTTACATTCCAGATATTGTTTCACTGTTATTTCAAATCTATTAGTATATATAATAACATGGCTTATCTTGCATATAAGTATGGGGACTGATACCCAAATTGGCCCAGCAGATGCTCCAAAATTTCAAGGTGTTGTTTGGTCAGGATTGACTGTTGGAATTGCCTGCTCGTTAATTTTTCACATATTGGTTAAAGAAGGCAATGGTTATACAGGAAACGATATAAGAGGTGGACAATTACGTTCAAGTGTGTCGGATTTGTTATGCAATATCCAAATTTATCAGGTTAATTTGCACGAAGTAAAGTGAAAAGATTTAATTTGTATTATTTTAGGTGGCTCTGGTTTATATGTCCACACGATTGTTCGTAAATTTGAGTCAGGTTTTTATACCACTTTACTTACATCAAACTTTAAATATGGCTGCCAGTGCTCTAGCTTTAATACCACTTATTATGTTCATAGGTAGTTTTTTAACATCAATGATAATTGAAACATTAAATAGGAGATTTGGTAGGCGAGTATGTATACATGTATGTCATTAATTTATTATTATTTAAATATTTTTAGCTTTCGTACATTATTGGTACCACCTTGGGTATGGCTGCATGTATATGGGTTAAATTTGGATCAGGCCAATTGTATATTAAATATGAAATTTACGCAGTTGCTGTACTTTTTGGTAAGGACATAACTATAAAGCTTATACACGACATATAAGTCTATACAATATTAATGTATGAAAAATTTCTGTTTTAAACGTTAGTTGCAATAAATTTATTGTAGTTATGATTTTTAGGTTCAGGTGGTTCAATAATTTTAGTGACTAGTTTAGGTATAACAGCAGATTTAATTGGTGATAAAACAGGTAGTGGAGCTTTCGTTTATGGTGTAATGAGTTTCTGCGATAAAATTTCTAATGGATTAGCCGTCGTTTTAATACAATATTTGTAAGTATACATTTCTTACGACACAAAATATTAAAGAAGATATTTTTAGTCACGATGATTCCTTCAAGACTTATTATAGAGATGTAATATCATATTTTTGTGGTGGTGCTGCAATTTTAGGAACTATAGCTGTGATATCTCTAATGAAACATATAAGAGGTAGGTATGTTATAAAACTCGATGATTAATAATTTGATTGAATTTTTTTGATTTTTAGATGGTAGGAGTTCTCATGCCACAGTTGTGAGGGTACCTAATTACAATAGTATTAATTCCGATAACACGCATGATAAACATGCACAACCAGCTTTAATATCATGATAATAGAAATTTTAAATTATACATATTTTTCCAATACATATTCAAATATTTATTATAAACATGTTATATTTTTATATTTTATATAAACTTACAAATAAAAAATTTAATAATGTATTTCTTCCATATTCAAAAATCACTTGTTTATCAAAGCGAAAAGCATTTATGGCAAAGTAAAATTACAGATTATTACAGAATTTTAGTAACAAACATCTGCAAAGTTACAGATTATTACAGAATTTTAGTAAAAAACATCTGTAAATATCCAAGTTTATAGTATAACTTAGGAATTATACATTAGATGTCGCTAGTGGTTAGTTTTTCAAATAGAAAAGGGGGCGTCGGATATTTTCAGGCGTCCACCGATAATAACAGGTCCATCGCGCAGAATCTTCATCTCATGCGGATTCTGCGTTGGACCAATATTCAGCAAGTATCGTATGATAGTCAGTAAAGGATAAAATTGGTTTCAGTTGTGTTAAATCGGTTAAAGCGCGTATACCGCGTCGTTTCAAAAACACGCAGACGGTGAGTCGTAAATTTTCTGTAAGGATTAAACCCAACAGAAATTGTTTTTCATTACACTGCCTTCTTAATTTTCCATTCCATTAATTATATACACATCATTTACATACACATTGCATTCACGTGCACGTTAAAGCTTCAAGCTTCAAACCTTGTTATGCATAATTTTGAATTTTTTTCAAAAAAACAGTGATAAAATTTCATCAAAATCACAAATAAATAAGTTCGTTCGGACCGTTCAAATTGAAATTCCTATTATATATGCAAACGTGAATGACATTCTGAGGTCTTTTTATGTGGAATTAAATTAAATCAAAGAAGAGAATATTTCAGTCTCTTTACGATGGAAATACAAAAGAAAATCCACTACGCTTATTTCGTTAACGCGGCAAAAAGTATGTTGCAATACTTCAAAGAATTTTGTGTGTTGAAATACTCATGTAAAATGGAAATCTTTTAAGAGATTTTTTTTATTTATTCAACAACGTTTAAGTATTTATAACGACTCAACTTGATTTCACGTCTCGGAAATCTTTAAAAGACGAAATCACAAAAAAAACTTAAATATTTGGAAATAATTAAAAATATACCTCATTGATTTTTTGATCGAAATATCTATGGATCTTCAGCGATAATGATGTATATATTGTAACAATTTGTGAAAAATAATAAAATATTCTATTTCTTCTCTAAAGAATTTTACGTTGATATGTAAGTATACAAAGTTAACGTAAAATTCTGCAAAGAATACCAAAAATGTAAGGATTTCTACTAGGGTTCGCTCTAGTTACGGTAAAACGATATTTTCAAAAATAGTTGTTAATATTACAATTTGAATTAATTGCAAAATCTGTCAATATTAGTTTCATTAAATTGAATTGATTTAACATTTCCTTTTGATTTGTTACATTAAATTACACATGTCAACATTCCATAAAAAATGTATGAAATATTAAACAAAAAATATTAATAATTTATAAACATAAATTATAATATAAACATCAAAAAATTAATTTAAATTGCTGTTGTATATTTATGAGATTTTTTGATGTAAATGGGTGACAAAAAACGTAGCTATGGATGGGTGTGAACGATCAGGTAGTATGTTGATAGATTTAAAGATGATATAAAAATACCCCAAGGATATCAAAACTTGCGCTTTTAGCTAGAATAGCAATATTATAAATTTTGATAAAATTTCATGCAAAACTCAACAAAATTGACACAAAAATCTTCCTTAAATAAATTCATAAAAATGACCGAGATCAAAAGATTTGGCATTTACCAAAGCTGAAATAGTAGTAACATTTGTAGATAATAAATCTTGGGAGAATATTGTTTCAGATAGGATAGAATGTCGAACAGACGGGATTCTACGGGTCTGTAAGGAATAAATCGGTGAAGCCTTTTTGTGAAGGGGCGTGATACATATATTGCATTAATTCTAACCTCGAGCTTTCACGCTCGTTCTTATCGAATCAAATCCGGAAATGATAAAGGCAGATAAGTGATTGTATATATATATATATATATATATATGCGTTAGAACGTAGATTCTCGCGGATGGATATATATGTTATGCTGTTTTTTCGAGTATTCCGCGTTGTAGGTATGTTGTTCTGAGAAGAACATTTTACCCGACGTTTCGACGAGATCTCACTCGTCATCTTCAAGAGTTATTTCTTTCTTTTTTCTCTCGTTGACTGCAACTAATGTTCAAATGAATGAAGTGTCACTGTCACTGTCATCCATATGTTGCTGCGTTAATGGGTTGGGTTGCACCACGGTAATTGTGCGGGAAAGGCTGCGTGTGATTGGACCTGCTCTTTCTGGATTAGTCATCGGTTCTTTGGTTTTCGCAGCGGGTGTCTTAGGATGCACCTTTTTAGAAATTAAAGCCGGCTTCCACGACCTGGGTAGCCTTTGAGCGTCATTCCTTGTATTCAAGCTGTGGTCACGTTTTTCTATTTCGATAGCCTCCCGGTA